>JASDQU010194457.1:0-18580 GCA_032191745.1 Picea mariana | reverse complement strand
TCTTTGCGCTCTGAGGATCAATGTCACCTGGAGAGGATACTTGGCTCATAGATAATGGTGATTCTAAGCACATGACAGGTCAGAGAGACACTCTCTCTAGCCTTACAAAAAATAACTTTCCCTAGAAAGTTACACTTGGAGATGATTACCACTACCCTATCAAAGGAATGGGAGAATCCACCTACAAACTTGATTCAAGGACCCCAATGAAGATGAAGGATGTACTATATGTACCAGGTTTAACAAAGAATTTGATTTATATCTCATCTTTAGAGAAGAAAGGCTTCATGGTTTCATTCATAGATGGTGAAGTCCTTATGTGGCCTAAAGGAAAAACCATAGAATATGCAATTGTTATTGGAACAGAAGAAGGTTGCGTGTATAAATTAAAAGGTCACTCAGATGCAGCCTTGACTCACTCCACTGAGAGTCCATGTGAACTTTGGCATAGAATACTAGATCACATCAATTACAAAACCTTACCATATGTGAGAAACGCAGTTACAGGTCTACTAGACTTCAAGGTTGATCATGAAGGTGTGTGCAAGGGATGTGCACAAGGAAAGAACATAAATAATCCATTCCCGAAGAGTGACAGTAAAGAATAAAGAGTCTTGGAGCTCATCCACTCAGATGTATGTGGCTTGATGCCATCAACCTCTCTTAGTGTGTATGTATATTATGTGTCATTTATTGATGACTATTCTCGCAAGACTTGGGTTTACTTCTTGAAATCAAAAGATGAATTGTTTGAAAAATTCAAGGAATTCAAAGCCTTGATAGAGAATCTTTGTGAAAGAAAAATCAAGATACTCGGGTCAGATAATGGAGGAGAATACACCTCAAAATAATTTGTAATATTTTGTAAAGATGTCAGGATTAAGAGGGATCTCACCAGTCCCTACAATTCTCAACAAAATGGTGTAGCAAAAAGAAATAACATAACTATAATGAAAGCAATGAAGACTATGATCCATGATCAAGATCTTCTAATGCACTTATGAGCTGAAGCAACAAGAACAACCGTGTATGTTCAAAATAGATTATCCCATAGTGCACTTAGGTTCAAAACCCCCGAAGAAATGTTCTCCGAAAAGAATCCATAAGTAAGCCATCTCAAGATATTTGGTTGTCCAGTGTTTGTACACATTCCGAAAGAGAAGAGAACCAAGCTGGACCCTTCAGGAAAGAAGGGAATATTTTTTGGACACTGTGAGGTCTCAAAGGCCTTCAAAATTTACATACCAGGTTACCATCATATTGAGATTAGTAGAGATGTAACCTTTGATGAAGATGTAGCACTCAATAAATCAAGGAGATGCCATCTTGAATCAATATATGAAGAAGATCCTGTAGCTCCCAGAGTTGCAGAACTAGTGAGGGAAGTTACAAATACCCCTGATAATGAGATTCAAGAAGATCATGATATGATAGAATCTCAAGAACCTCCCCAGATGATGCTCTCTCATAAGAGAAAGCCATCTTGGGAAAGGGAACTTATTCAAGATGGAGAGAAATATGGTGCCCTAAAAGGAACCATGAGACAAGTCAAGAAAACTAAGCCATTCTCCAGTTGTATGGATTTGATGTGTGATCTCATAGAAAAGGAGTCTACTTGCTTTGAAGAATCCATTCAGAAGAAAGAATGGGTAGATTCCATGACAGAAGAATACCAATCCATTATCAAGAATGATGTATGGGAAATAGTTCCTACACCGAAGAACAAAGATGTGGTATCTTCCAAATGGTTATACAAAATAAAACATGTTGTTGATGGAGGTATTGAAAAACATAAAGCAAGGTTTGTAGCTCATGGCTTTTCTCAAAAGGAAAGCATTGATTATGAAGAGACATTTTCTCATGTAGACAGATACAGTTCTATCAGAACCATCATAGCTCTTGCAGCCAAGATGAAGTGGAAGTTACACTAGATGGATGTGAAAACAACCTNCAAGGGTTTGAATTTGAAGATAGAAAGACTCATGTCTGTAGGTTGAAGAAGGCCATGTACGGATTGAAGCAAGCTCCTAGAGCTTGGTATGGAAGAATTGATAGTTTCCTGGCGAGCTTGGGCTTTACCAAGGGTAAAGATGATTCTAACTTTTATTTCAAGGTTATGAATGATGAGCCAATTATACTGTTGTTGTATGTGGATGACTTCTTAACTGGAGAAGAAAATCTCATCACTGATTGTAAGAAGAAGCTCACTGCAGAATTTGAGATGAAAGACTTAGGCCTAATGCACTGTTTCTTAGGTCTCGAGGTCTGACAGAGCCCAAAGAAGGTATTCTTTAACCAAGGGAAGTACACAGTTGAAATACTGAAGAGGTTTGATATGTTGGAGTGTAAATCCATGAAGGCACCCATGGAAACAAAGTTGAAGCTCCTGGTTGATACTTCGTCAAAATCGGTTGATGCTACATTGTTAAGACAGATCATTGGATCGTTAATGTATCTGATGAATACCAGACCATATATATATATTTTTCTATGAACACCTTGAGTCAGTATCTGGTAGACCCTAGACGTGTTCACCTTGTTGCTGCAAATCATGTGATGAGATACCTTAAGGGTATGTTGGACTTTGGTCTCTGTTATAATGGATATCATGACTTTAGACTGATTGGTTATACCGATTCAAATTGGGCTAGAAGTGTTTATGACAGAAAGAGAACTCCAGGATGTTGTTTCAGTCTGGGGTCAGCCATGACTTCATGGAAAATTAGGAAGCAATCCAGTATTTATGTCAACACAATAGAAGCAGAATACATTGCTGCATGTTCCGCCAGTTGTGAATCCATATGGCTTCAGAAGTTGTTGACAGGTCTATTTGACCTGGAGATGGAAGCAACTGTGATTTTATATGATAACCAGAGTTGCATAAAGATGAAGAAGAACCCTATGTTCCATGACAAGTCAAAAAACATAGATATCCAGTATCACTACATTCATGATATGGTGCAGAGGGGAGCTATAAAGCTCCAATATCTTGGCACAAATAAGCATGTTGTAGATGTGTTGATCAAGCCTCTGTCTCGTGTAAAGTTTGAGCACTTTTGAGACAAGCTTGGTATAGTTCGAAAGGACCTCCCTTGAAAGGAGGAGTGATGATGATGATGCTATGGTATCCTGACCAACAACGGGTAGGTTAGTTAGGATTTTATATCCTAGGGGATTGATCCCGAAGGTACGGTAAGGACAGTCTGTCAGAGTACCTGTGCATGTATATGCTAGTTGTGGTCAATAGTGGTAGCTCCTTTAGGATTTTTTTATAATCCTAGGGAATCTTATGATTCCTGGCCAGATCTCGAAGGTCGGTTAAGGACGATCTATCAAAGTGCCACGTGGTAGCTCCGTTAGAATTTTATATTCTAGGGAATCTTATGATTCCTGGGCAGATCCCTAGGGACTGTCAGAGTACCACAAAATGTTGTTACACCTTCCTCGTTATGTTTCCCTATGACGATGATGATGTTGTTGATCTAGCCTTGTGCTGTGATGATGTTGTTTCCATAGCCTCATGTTGTTTATGATGATGTTGATGATGTTGTTGTTATAGCTTTTATGCTAACTGATGTTGATGTTTCAGGTTCCAGCTCCATGCTGTGAACGATGATGATGATGCTATTCCAACTCCATGCTATGAATGATGATGAGAAAAACTTCCGATGATTTATAGATATGCTAGTCGGTGTTCCATATGCTGTTGATGTTGTTTCCCTCTCTCTCTCTTGATGATGTTGTAGAATACCATTCTTGTTAAGGGGGAGTGTTGAAATATTGTAACTGCAAAGAATATTCTACATTTTATTGAGTTATTATCTTATACATCAATCCCCTTTTGTGGATTGATCATGTTGGGACTCTTGTATGACAAAATCCCCTTTTGCGGATTGGTCAAACCATAAACAAATGCTACTAATTGAGAAGTCGGCCCCTAGACCTAATTAAAGTGGCTTTATCCACTAAGTGAAGAAGTCGACCCTGCTTGATGAAGAGACACCACCCTAGCACTCCTTAGCTAGTATAAATAAGAGAGGCTAGCGCCTCATTCACTCACTCACTCAAGTCACTCATCTAGTGCACAATTTTGACAGAAGCTATAGTTTCCAGAAGAAGGAAGAGAGAGGCACATTGCTCAGTGTTGGATATTCTCTTGCGTTTGGTATTTTATCTTGGCATTGTATTGGAAATCTATATTAAGGAATCTTTTGTTGGGTTTTCTCCCCCATGAGGGTTTTTCAAGATAAATGTTGTGTACCTTGTGATTGTGTATCTTTCAGTGATCCTACTTATGCTATTATTGTCTAGTAAATTGAAAAGAACTTAATAAAATCTCTAAATTTAATAATAGTTACAGTTGATTTTATTACTAAGCTGCCCATAACAGTGAATCAACATGATTCCATCATGGTGGTGGTGGATAAATTGATAAAGACAACACATTTTATTCTAGTAAATACCACACACAAGGAAACAAATATTGCAAATATCTACCTGAAAGAAATTTCTAGGCTACATGGGGTACCTAAAGCAATAGTTTCAGAGAGAGATCCAAAGTTTACTTCCAACTTTTGGAAGGGTTTGTTCAAGGGATTTGGAACGAATTTAAATATTAATACATCATCACACACAGAGTCAGATGGACAAACATAAAGGACTAACCGGATAATTGAAGACATGCTTAGAATGTATGTGTTGGATCAACCATCAAAGTGGGAAGATTATATTCATTTAGTTAAATTTGCCTACAATAATGGGTATCAGACCTCATTGAAAATGATTTCATTTGAAGCATTGTATGGTAGAAAATGTAACACTCCAATGAGTTGGGATAATCAAGTAGACAGAGCAGTTGTTGGGCCAGAAGTGTTAAAGGAAATGGAAGAGAGGATGGAAAAGATAAAGCATAATTTAAAGGTTGCCCAAGATTTATGCAGACAAGAATAGAGTGTTTAGAGAATTTAAAGTGGGAGAACATGTGTTTTTGAAAGAGAAGTCAAAGATAAGTTCGCTAAGATTAAGAAACTGCCCGAAGTTGGCGGCAAGATATTGTGGGAATTTTGAAATATTAGAAAAGATAGGGCCAATTGCATGCATGTTAGCTTTGCCTGCATCCATGAGAGTGCATAATGTATTTCACGTGTCATTGTTAAATAAATATGTGCCTGATCCTAACCACATAATTGATTGAAATGTGATCCGAGTGGAGCATGAAGGGGATTTTTGGGTGGAACTAGTACGCATCCCGGACCAGAAAGTCAAAGAGCTCAGGAACAAATCCATAGGGTTGGTAAAGGTTCAATGGATCTGCTACGATCCTGAAGATGATACATGAGAGCATGAAGAAAATATGTGGGCATAATACCAACATTTTTGATAGTTTTGAAGAAAACATAATGCAAGACTCCATTTTGAGCAACTAAAATTTAGGAACCACATCTCAGAGTCCTAGCATTCCTTGGTATGGTGCATTCCTTGGGTCGACGAGTTGAGAGGAATAAGATATTGATGGTTGGAGTTGCTCCTAGAGTTGTTAATTTGAAAAGTTGTATTTCTAAGTATTGTAATGTAAAATTGCATATATATATATATATTCCAAAGAAATGTAATATGTGAATTGTATTTCAATGTTTTAATAATAAAATGTGATGCCAACTGCTAAGGGGACATGGAAAAGAGATGGGGGTTAAACTAATCCACAAGAGAGGGGAGTGTCTAGGATAGTGGCCAAGAGGGGTTCAAGGGGGAAATACCCATGTATATTGATTTAACCCATTTTCCTAAATTTGCTAATTGTATATGAACCTTCCAATTTATGATTGAGTGTTCCCAAAGCCAATCATTGAATACATGTAAGAGGCTGGGTGTGAGTGGTCACATCCTAAATTATTGGGCACATGGGGGTTGAGTACAATAAACTTGGGGAAGAGTGTGAGTCAAGAAAGGAAAGCCGAAGAGAGAAAATGTGTATGGGTTGGGGACAACATTTTTACACATGGAGTTTCTGTGCATGAGGAGAAAGGAAAGAGCAAGAAACAGAGCTTGAAGCTGATGCAACCATGGAGGGTGAATTATAGAGAAATATGGAGCATAATTCGAGCAAATTGGAGCTGGAAAAATGAAGAGCTAGGTTGTCAGGCCCGAGGAGTGAACTCTTGTGTGAGTTCCACTAAAACAACAAGTGTTTGTTGTTGGTTTGTTGATAGTTTTCCTAGCAACAATTTCCCTTGAGTTCCCATCTAAGATATTCCTAGATACCTATGCTAGAGAGACCCTGATAAACGAATAGGATGCTCGAGGGACTGAGATCAGTGGGGTACATTCCTTGGGTTGGACATGTCAAGAGGAAGAGAGCTGGTGGAAAAATCGAGATAAATGTAGGAGAATATCAGTTGGGTTGAGAGTTTTATGAGTTGTAAGTGGAATGTGAGAGACCACTCTCTTTTGTGGATTTCTAGCCTCAACTCGGGGGTAACTAGCTTTTGATATTTGGAACAATCAATGTATGGTTGGGTGGAATGTTTGTCCGAAGCAGCTGGTTGCACAATCCTTGTTAAAAGATAAGTTTTTTATCTTGTTTTTGAGTTATTTACATGTGTTATTGTTGTGCATGAACTCGGTGTATTTGAAAATGATTTATATGCTGTTGTGTGAATAATTAAGTTGTATTCATGTTAATTTGGTATGCTTTAGATGCATCTATTTTATGGTTATGAGTAGTAGCTAAATCTATTTTAATTTCGTAGTTGTGAGCTACAAGAAATTGGTTAACTATAAATGAATCTATTTAGTTAGTATAAATTTTGTTTTTATGTGTATTCCACACTGTAATGTTCCTCGGTTGGGTTGGGGGACGTTACACTATTGAATGGATGGATGATGCACCATCTCTAGTGGAGGTCTATTTCTTGCTTTATGATGGATTTCCTTGGTTAGAAAGAGGTTTCTCTTGTTAACCTCTCCAAGTATTTGTAGTAATTTTAAGCTAAAGACATTAGGGCTGCAACAAACCTCTCTCTACTTTGATTATAACTCATTTTTTCAACCCTCAAAAGTTGCTAATAAATTGCCCCTATAATCTACTAGTCTCAGCGCACTTTTAGGGTGGTTTACTTGCTTGTTTTGTGAGTTGAAATTTTCTGTTGTAGCAATAGTATGCTACATCCATAAGGTCGATAACATACCTCTAAAATACTTGTTTATAACAACCTTATCTTTGTGCTAAAGTCTTACGCTTTCATACTTGAGGTATACTAGGGATTGCTAGTTTATCTCTTGCATCATTTACTTAACTTTTAACATCTTGTTAGCAACTTTAAAAATCATTTGCTTGCTGATATATATCTCTGTTGACTACTGCAAATAGGGACAACAAAATTAACTTTCTTGTCCACTTAACATTAATCTTGCATATTCATCTTTTCTTGTGTCTCGGGCATATACAATCATCTTCTGCAGGTATTCACGTTCCTTGGAAACTATTAACCACTTTCGAGACTCATTTCCAAGATATCTTCCACTTAGTATCTTGAACCATAGGGACATCGCTTTTATCATCTCCCTTTTTGTCTCATTTCCCCCTAGGGTCACCTAGGATTCCTCCCTTGTGTTGGATTCTCCCTTCACTAAAAGGAGGGGAGGGTTTATCTAAGATGACAGTGGGTAAACTCTACCACATTTGTCAACATCTAGTGGATTGGGTTGGGATTTTCCCAAAATGTAGTTTGCGTAATAACATTTTGGCGTCGTTGCCGGGGATGATTTTGAATTCTCTTTCGTGCCCTAATGACACTTTGGAAAGCTACCATCCCAAAGTCTTTACCCCTAGATTTCCTAGTGAATCCACTTGAAGGAATTTCCCATTCCATCCTTGATAAGCTCTTCTTGAAGCCCATCTGGCGACTCCACCTTCTCAAAATTCGTCGTCCCTCAAGAATTCCCCCCCTTGGAGATTCAAACCTTCTAAGGTTTACCGAATAAGGCCTCCTCTCAAGTCTCCCATTGCAAAATTTTTTTCCAAGGTACCCTTCTCCTTACTCCAATGGCTCACCCTTGAGAAAATGACCTTTATAAACCCTTGAACATGGCCACCATCCCTAGATACCCCAATACTATTCCAAAAGAGTCTCATAAATGGTTTCCAAAGTTTCCAGGAAATAATGTGATCATTGGTGACGATCATCTCTATTGCATGGGCCAAGACATGGAAAATGAAGAAGTAGAACATGAGGATGTAGCAATGAAGCTACTAGCCTCGTCATTGATTGAAGTTGTTTAGAGATGGTTTAAAGGACTTCCTAATAATCACATAACATCTTATGAATACTTTTCCAAGATATTCAAGAACAGATGGAAAACAAAGAAAGACAATGAAATGCTTGTAGCTCAGTTCAATTAGATAAAGAACAAGGAGAATGAGACAGTGAGTGATTTTGACAACATGTTTAACATGTTGTACAATCAAATATCGACATATCTACGCACTACAGATGCAGCTGTTTATCTCCTTTACATGAATTCTTTCGATGGGAAATTTTGTTTCATCATGAAGGACAAGAAACCCACCCCCTTGGAACAAGCCAAAGAGTATAGTGCATAAATTGAAGAGAACCTTCTTGACTCGAAGGTTGATCCCTTTCAATATCCTCATGCCAAGAAAAAATCAAAGACTAAAGTTTCCAGTAGCAGTGCTCCAAACCCAATTTCTCTCTTAACTCAGAAGAAAGATCATATGAGCACTCAGTTTGTCTAAGCTCAGAATAAGATCATGGGTCGATTAACCATCGTGGAAAGAAATAAATCTGCCTGCAAACCTAAGTTTGCTAGACAAAAAAGAGATGCCACAGGGTAGAAGCCAAGGTGTCAACAAGAGGCAAAATCTCCTAACACATTGAAACTGGCGGGAATGGTCAACACAGAAGAGACACCATGTTGTTCTCCATGCTAAGAACCTCATTGGGAGGATGAATGTCCCCAACGAGATGAAGACTCTCTTGATAGTATGAAATTCATGGACATGATCTATAACTTCCAAGAAGAAGACGTCACGAAGAATCAATTTGATGAAGCCAGAAGAAAAGCAACAAGAGAGGGACGACTCCGGGTATTAAACTAGTTAATAGATGATCAAAGAAAAGAGCTCAGGAAGAAGGAATTTTTTACGTACACTAGAAGAAATAATAATTCATGTCCTCCATCACAACCTTCCACTCTACTTCAACTAGAAGCAAACCTTTCCCCTCCATCTATAGAGAGGGTGGTTCCACCACTTTCACCCCTGGTAGATGAGTTTCTTCCGAAGCCACCTTCGATAGAAAACAAGATTCAGTTGAACATAGACGTTGCAACCATGTTTGGAAAGATGAATATGATGGTCCTTGTGACAAAAATGTGCAATATCCCTTCCATGAGGAGAGAAGTCTTGAAGTTATTAAATGTGCCAACCAAGAAGGAGGACCCTCCGTTCATCTTGAACACTATGTATCTTGATTGACAGAAGGATAGTAACCCTTCGTTTTATATTTCTTTGGTAATGAATGACCTCCGCTTGAATAATTGTATGCTGGACTTGGGGGCCTTAGAAAATGTCATGTCCTTGAAGGTGATGGAGAAACTTGGCTTAAAGTGACCCGACCATATGGAAATGTTTGTGGCATTGATTCTAAAAGGGTCAGGGTTTATGGGATATGTGAACGTATAAGTTTACCTAATTGACTTCCCTCATATAACCCTCATCATGTATAGAGTAGTGATTGATGTTCCAGATGTTTGGGGAATGCTTCTATCAAAAAGTTGGTCCGATGCTCTTGGAGGTTTTCTCAATATGGATCTTACCCACGCACATATCCCTATGGGAGATGGCACATTTGAGATCTGATATAGTCGAGAGCGGTTTGAAAAACATGTGATGGAAACCAATGGTCCTGATTACACGAGTGGGAGTGACTTTGGTGTACCTCTTTAGACTATTTAGTATGATCCTTGGGACCTTCCTTTTGAGCAAGAAGATTGCATGGATACACTAATCCCAAGGACAAATGAGTACAAGGAGAATCTTGCAAAGTTTCAAGGGAAAGAGCCAGGGTCCATCCATATATTAAAGAAATAAGATGAAGAGAACAAAGAACGTGAGAAAACCATTGAAAATGCAGTTAATACAGAGGCTCCTTCCTATCCTTACATCGAGAATATACCTTACATCAACTATAGTGAAGGAAGCCTTGCGTTCATGTGGGACAAGAGGAAGGGAAATCCTAAATATGATAAAAAGGATAACAGTTCTTGGCTTGGCCCTTATATCGTCAAGAAGGAGTCCGAGAAAGAGAAGTACTAATTGACAACTTTGAATGGGAGAAAGACGCCATTACTAGTGGACGAGTCTCTTCTCTGACCCTACATTCAAAACAATTGACTTCTTCAGGCCCAGGTCCGAGGTAAGTAGGTAGGTCATCTTGCTTTCCTTTCATTTGCATCTTGATTGCTCATGCTAGTTTAGTTGCATTTCATTTTTCTCTACTTGCATTTTGCTTTCATCATATTACATGTTCAGTTTATAAATTTTTGAAAAAATGCAAAATTTTATTTCTAGATTAGTTGTTATTTTGAGATTTTAGATATATGGATGAAGGGTGATAGAACCACCCTAGATTTTGTTGAAATATTGTAACTGCAAAGAGTATTCTATTTATTATTGATGTGTTATTCATTAGATCAATCCCCTTTTGTGGATTGATCATGTCGGGCATTGTAAATGACCAAATCCCCTTTTGCGGATTGGTTAAACCCTAATTGTAATAAGCAAAATGAGAATTTGGCCTCCAAAATTAATTAAAGTGGTTCTAACCACCCAGAAAGAGAAGTCGGCCCTGCCAGTGAAAAGACACTTCATTTTAGCTCCTGCCAGATTGTATAAATAAATGAGGCTAGCGCCTCATTTGTTCACTCACTCACTTGTTCATCAGAGCGCAAGTTTTGAGCTGCAGTTGAAGAAGAAGGAAGAGAGAGAGAGGCACATACTTGGGAGATGAATTTATATGTTGTTTGGTTTATTCTCTTGGAATTGTATTAGCTATCTATATTAATGAAGTTTTTGCTGGGTTTTCTCCCCCATGAGGGTTTCCCAGGATAAATGATGTGTCTCTTATGATTGTGTATTTCTTAGTGATCCTATCTATGCTATGGTTATATAGTGAATTGAAAAGAAACTTAATAATATCTTAAACTCTAACATGGTATTAGAGCTAAGCTGAAGAGAGAATCTTTCACAAGAAGAAGAAAAATGTCACTGTTGCCGTACATGAAAATTAGGGCTTTTTATTGGAGAGGAATTTCAGCCCAAGAGCCATCTAGAAAAGTGTGCCCTATCCCAAGGAACTCTTTGGCACCTTCAGGGCACCTTTTCAATGGTTAGATCTCTGGAAAAGTTAAACCCTAGTTTTCTCTAGTACCAGAAGTACCAGAAAACCAGAAGTACTAGAGTACCAGAAGTACCAAAAAACCAGAAGTACCAGAAAACCAGAAAACCAGAAGTACCAGAAAATTAGAAGAACCAGTCCAGAAATCCGTTGGTCAAGTTTGAAGAAGAAAAAGTTGGATTTTTTACACCATGCAACTCGCTTTAGCCAAGCACACCTCTTGGTAAGTTTAAAATTCAATTTTGAGCACTTTCATTTTTTGGTCATTTTCCTAGCTCCAGGTAAAAGATGTCTGCAAGCACTAAGCTTGTTGACAAGATAGAAGGTGTGGAAAACTTTTGTGCCTGGAAGTATAGGATTAGACTCATTCTTGAAGAGAATGAACTAGCAAGATTTGTTAAAGAAGATGTACCAGAACCTGCCGATGCTGTAGCTAAAGAAAAACACCAAAAGGACACAATTAGGGCCAAAATAATCATTGCAGATTCTATCAAAGATCACTTGATTCCTCAAGTGTTGTCAAAGAAGACTCCAAAATAAATGTTTGATGCCCTAACCAAATTATATGAAGGAAAGAACATAAATCAGAAGATGAATCTAAGAACTCAACTCAAGAATAAAATGATGCAAAAGGAGAATCGATCTAGGAATATTTCTCCAGAATATCATAATTCAAAGAAAAAATAAAAGTAATTGGAGATGCTATAGATGAAGACGAAATCATAATGACGACCCTTAATGGTCTCACAAGACCTTGGGATGCATTCATCCAAACTATTTGTGCCAGAAAGGAGAAACTACAATTTGATAGTCTTTGGGAAGAATGTATTCAAGAAGAATCAAGGGTAGCTAACCAAGAAAATTTACTATCAAGAGATGAAGATCAAGCCCTAGCTACTCACACTAAAGGAGGATGAAAGAAGTCTTACTTGCAGAAAGAAACTCATAAGGAGTCTCAACCCCAAAACAAATTCATACATAAAGAATCTCAACCAAGGAGATTCCATAAGTTTCAGAAAGGACAAAGAAAAGGAAAAGATTTCTCATCCTACCAATGTTACCATTGTGACAAGATGGGACATATTGCGAGAAATTGTCCAGCTAGACGAGAAGAATACAAGAAGAAAAACAAGNTAAAAGAACGAATTGAAGACTATGTCTTAATCTCGACCCTCTCAAGATCAATATCACTTGGTGAGGACACATGGTTCATTGATAGTGGTGCTTCCAAGCACATGATGGGTCAAAGAGACATTCTCTCTTGCCTTTTAGAAAAAAAGTTTTCTCATAAAGTTACACTTGGAGATGATTATCAATACCCCATCAAGGGAGTAGGAGAATCAAATTACAAGATTAAGTCAGGAACTCCAATGAAGATGAAGGATGTACTCTATGTACCGGGTTTAACAAAGAACTTACTCTCCATATCAGATTTAGAAAAGAAAGGCTTCAGAGTTGCCTTTATAGATGGAGACTTTCTTATGTGGGCCAAAGGAAAAACCATGGAAGAAGCAATTGTTATTGGAAAAGAAGAGGGTGGCTTGTATAAGCTAAAGGGTCACTTAGAAGAAAAAATGACCCAATCCATTAAGAATCCATGTGAAATTTGGCATAGAATATTAGCTCACATCAACTACAAGGCATTACCATATGTAAGCAAGGAATTCATAGGTCTACCAGAGCTCAAGGTTGATAATGAAGGTGTGTGCAATGGATGTGCACAAGGGAAGAACATCAAGAACCCTTTTCCGAAGAGAGACAGTAAAGCAGATGGAGTCCTAGAACTCATTCACTCAGATGTGTGTGGCCCAATGCCACCATTCTCCATCAATGGGTATGTATACTATGTATATTTTATTGATTACTGTTCTCGTAAAACCCGGGTTTACTTTTTGAAATCAAAAGATGAAGTGTTCAGTAAATTCAAGGAATTCAAAGCCTTGATAGAGAATATTTCTGAAAGAAAGATCAAGATACTTAGGTCAGATAATGGAGGAGAATAGACCTCAAAAGAGTTTGTAAAATTTTGCAAAGATGTTGGGATCAAGAGGGAGCTCACCACTCCCTACAATCCTCAACAAAATGGTGTACCAGAAAGGAAGAAAAAAACTATAATGGAAGTAGTGAAGACCATGATCCATGATCAAGATCTTCCAATTTGCTTATGGGTAGAAGTAACAAAAACAATAGTATATGTACAAAATAGATTGTCCCATAGTGCACTTGGGTTCAAGACCCCAGAAGAGATGTTCTCTGGAAAGAAGCCAGAAGTAAGCCATCTCAAAATATTTGGCTGCCCAGTTTTTGTACATATTCCAAAAGAGAAGAGAACCAAGCTGGACCCTTCAGGAAAGAAGGGAAAATTTGTTGGATACTATGAGGTATCCAAGGCCTTCAGATTTTCTATACCAGGTTACCATCATATTGAGATCAACAGGGATGTAACCTTTGATGAAGATGCAACACTCAATAAATCAAGAAGATGCCAACTTGAAGAAATATATGAAGAGGAACCTGCAACTCCCAGAGTTGTAGAACCAGTGAGGGAATTCAGAACTTCACATGATGAGGAGATTCTAGAAGATCATGGCATAGTAGAATCTCAAGAACCTCCCCAGATGACGATCTCCCACAAGAGAAAGCCAGCCTGGGCAAGGGAACTTATTCAAGATGGAGAGAAGTACAGTGTCCGCTAAGGAACCATGAGACAAGTGAAAAAATCAAAGCCATTCTCCAGTTATATGGATTTGATNGTGATCTCTTAGAGAAGGAGCCAACCTGCTTTGAAGAAGCCATTCAGAAGAAAGAATTTGCAAATGCCATGACAAGAAGAATACCAATCCATTATAAAGAATGATGTATGGGAAATAGTTTCCAGACCAAAGAGTAAGGATGTGGTATCTTCCAAATGGATCTTCAAAATAAAACATGTTGCTGATGGAAGTATTGAGAAATATAAAGCAAGGTTCATTGCTCATGGATTTTCCAAAAAGGAAGGCATTGACTATGAAGAGACATTTTCTCTTATAGCCAGATACACTTTGATCAGAACCATCATAGCCCTTGCAGCTAAGATGAAATGGAAGTTACACCAGATGGACGTGAAAACTGCCTTCTTGAATGGTGTCATTGAAGAAGAAGTGTATATAGAACAACCTCAATGATTTGAAGTTGAAGATAGGAAGACTCATGTGTGCAAATTGAAGAAGGATCTGTACGGATTGAAGCAAGCTCCTAGAGTTTGGTATGGAAGGATTGATAGTTTTTTGATGAGCTTGAGCTTTACCAAGAGTAAAGAAGATTCTAACCTTTACTTCAAGGTTATGAATGATGAGCCTATTATATTGCTGTTGTATGTGGATGACTTATTCTTAACTGGAGAAGAAAATCTCATCACTGAATATAAGAAGAAGCTCACTGCAGAATTTGAGATGAAAGACCTTGGCCTAATGCACTATTTATTAGGTCTTGAGGTATGTCAGAGCCCAGAGAGGATCTTCCTTAACCAAGAGAAGTATGCAGTTGAAATACTGAAGAGATTTGGTATGTTGGAGTGCAAGTCCATTAATACACCCATGGAAACAAAGTTGAAGCTCCTGGTTGACTCTTCGTTAGAATTGATTGATGCTATGATATATAGACAGATCATTGGATCTTTGATGTATCTGACGAATACCAGGACAGATATATGTTTTGTTGTGAACACCTTGAGTCAATTTCTGGTAGAACCCATACATGTTCACCTAGTTGCTACAAAACATGTGATGAGGTACCTTAAGGGTACATTAGATTGTGGTCTTAGTTATGATGGAGATCATGACTTCAAACTGAGTGGATATACTTGTTCATATTGGGATGGAAGTGTCTCTGACAGAAAGAGCACTTCAGGATTCTGTTTCAGTCTGGGGTCAACCATGATCTCATGGAAGAGTAGGAAGCAATCAAGCATTGCTCTCAACACGACATAAGCATAATACATTGTTGCTTGTTCTGCTAGTTGTGAATCCATATGACTTCGGAAGTTGTTGACAGGTATATTCGATCTAGAGATGGAAACAACCTTGATCCTATGTGATAACCAGAGCCGCATAAAGATGAAAACGAACCCAGTGTTTCATGACCAGTCAAAACACATAAAGATCCGATATCATTACATCGGTGACATGGTGCAAAGATGAGCCATAAAGCTCTAATATGTTAGCATGGATGAACATGTTGTTGATGTGTTGACCAAGCCTCTATCTCGTGTAAAGTTTGAGCACTTTTGAGATAATATTGGTGTAGTCCGTAAGGACTTCCCTTGAAAGGGGGGGTAGTGTTGTGATGCCAGCCCCATGATGATGATGTGCTAGCCTAGTGTTGTGATGCCGGCCTTGTGCTGATGATGTGCTAGCCTCATGATGTGATGATGTGTGCCAACCTCGTGCTGTGATGATGTTGCCAGTCTCATAATGTGATGACAAATTCATGCTGATTATATTGTGTTTCCAGTCTCGTACTGTGATGCCATCTTCATGCTGATGATATTGTGTAGCCATCTTCTTGCTGTGATGCTAGCTTCATGATGAAGACTCTCAGCCTAGTGCTGATGTTGATGATGCTCCAGCCTTTGTGCTATGTTGTTTCTGCTATTGACGATGAGAAAAACTATCGATGGTTTATAGATATGCCAATTAGTGTTCCAAGATGTTGTTGATGATGTTTCCCTCTCTCTCGCCTGATGCTGTTGTAGAATACCCTTCTTGTTAAGGGGGAGTGTTGAAATATTATAACTACAAAGAGTATTCTATTTATTATTGATGTATTATTCATTAGATCAATCCCCTTTTGTGGATTGATCATGTTGGGAATTGTAAATGACCAAATCTCCTTTTGCGGATTGGTCAAAGCCTAATTGTAATAAGCAAAATGAGAAGTTGGCCCCCAGAATTAATTAAGGTGGTTCTAACTACCCAGAAAGAGAAGTCGGCCTTGCCATTGAAAAGACACTTCATTTTAGCTTCTGCCAGATTGTATAAATAAAGGAGGATAGTGCCTCATTTGTTCACTCACTCACTTGTTCATCAGAGCACAAGTTTGGAGCTGCAGTTGAAGAAGAAGGAATAGAGAGAGAGGCACATACTTGGGAGAGGACTTTCTATATTGTTTGGTTTATTCTCTTGGCACTGTATTGGCTATCTATATTAAGGAAGTTTTTGTTGGGTTTTCTCCCCCATGAGGGTTTCCCAGGATAAATAATGTGTCTCTTGTGATTGTGTATTTCTCAGTGATCCTATCTATGCTATGGTTATCTAGTGAATTGAAAATAAACCTAATAATAACATAAACTCTAACAAATTTTATAGTTTTAAGTTTCAGTGTAGGAACATGTCCACCATAAGATGTTGTTGTTCTCACACACTCTATGGCGAGTACATTTCCTCAAGTAGGAGCCAGATGTTATACCCAGTTCCTAGGGATAACTAAGGAGATGATGTCTCGAGGCCCTCAAGTTCCAGACATGGGGTACCAAGAGACAACTTGACCAATAATGTCCGCTTGCATAGAGAGACCTGCCTTGCCACCATAGTTCCTGCTTCATCATGAGGGTATCCATCAAATCAAATGGCTTCCGAAAGACATTGGGTCTTTCTCTATGAGGTACAAGCCATGTATTATGGTGAATGTCATTTCAATATCTGAGGCATTTGATTTTGTTGCATTTAAAACTGCTTTTGATTATGTAACGCATGCTTGGATATTTGCTCTTTTCCTTGTTTCACCATAGTGGTTGACATTGTGCCCTAGTAAGTGGGTCACCCTTAGGGATATGGTTTCTACTGGGAGGTCCTCTTGACAAGTCATTGTGTCACACCTGACCATACTTGTTACTTTCCACACTTCATCCCCTCATCTCCTTACCTTTTGGGATTTTTGGGTATACTGACCTAAAGAGGGATTGTCCCTCATTTCATGGGAAGAAAGGGCTAAAGGCTTAGAGGCTTGTAGCTGGAAAAAGATAAAATCCAATCATGAACCTTCTAGATGCTCGCCCAGGGATCCCGAGGAAAATGAAATGTCTCTCATAAGAAAATGATGGGACCTGTGAAAAATAACTAATACAAAATTCCAACTAAAGTGGAACATGTGTGGGCATTGTTTTTCATGCTTAGGTAGAAGCCCCACACATTTTTTTCAACTTGGGGAAGTATGATGTGACCAGGGTAGAGTCAAGGTGGGTACTTTTTTTCATGCTTAGGTAGAATCCCCACCTTGGCTTCAACCTGGAAACATCATAAAAGAAAAAAAGACAATAAATGGGCTTCGAAAAAGGTTGCATTGAAAACGAAGGCGCAAGACACTCTCTACAAAGGCACCCATAAATGAGATACTACAATCCCTTGTATGTCATGAACCCCATTACCAAGAGTCTTTCCCCCATACATGTCACTTTTTCCACATGACCTAGAGAGGGGTCCACTTGGGAAACACTCCTAAACTTGAGGTACTATTCACCCAATAGATTGCTTTGTCAACCCTCCCAAACCCAAACTTGGAAAATTGCATAAGGTCTTTGAGCACTTGTTTATTTTGATGAGGTGGTTTTGGATGCACATGCTTAGAGGGCTCTTTCATTGAATTTATTTACTCATCGTTATGCCTTTGAATTGAGATCCTTGGAGGGAGTATTCATTGTCTTTGCAGGACCTTGCTTGGTGGGAAGATTTGGAAGAACAAGCCTAGCTTGGGCTTCCTTGGGGCTTGAAGCCCACAGATTGGATACCATGGTACAAACACTAGATGACGATGACAGGATTTTGAGGCTTGAAAATCACCTTGGAGGACCTCACCCATTCCCCTACTAGTTGAACGTTTTTCCTTTGGAGGCAAAAAAGTCACACTTGGAGGGCTTGACGTTATGCATGGGTTAGGGTTTTGGTGGTGATTAGGACACATTGAATGATTTTGAGGAGATACATATTAGATAATGGAGGGGAGGCTTGGCATGAGGACACGTGGCCTTTGGAGGCCTAGCCCATTTATCCTAAACCCAACGATTTTCTTCAAAGTGCCAAAATTTTCCCTAGGAGGGTGACGTCTTACTTTTAGAGTTTCGTTCATGTGAAAATTATGAATTAAATATTATTATTGTAAGGTAGCTAGAGAGGTAGTGGGGGGGCCCA
>JASDQU010194456.1:644-15149 GCA_032191745.1 Picea mariana | reverse complement strand
GGAATCAACAACTAGTTGGGCATGTTCTCACGTTACACATGGCCGTGTTATCCAACTACTACCACTATAACCTCCAGGTGTGCCCACGATGCCCCTTATGTGACACACATTGTAAGTTGGAGGGATTTGAACTTGAAACCTCATGGAACGTCATATTCACGACACTTGCCAATTGAGCTACCCACTTATGTGTGCACGGATCACGATACCATTTAATATAGTATCTCTAGGTGCAAGCACACATTCGACCACTACCTCAAGGTGCCCCCATGGCTTAAGTTAGGCCCTCACGGGAATTGAACCTTTCCCAATGGTGAAAAAATCCTCGCTTTCCACCATTGGATCCAACCCCTTTGGGCAATGAACAAATTTATATTTAAAGAGCATAAAAACATATTTATATTTAAAGAAATAGAATAACAGATTTATATTTAAAAAAATGAAATAGAAGAACATATTTATTTGTAATATATTTACAATTCTACATTACAAATCTATGAATCAAATTACATTACAAATCAACAAATTAAATTACATTACAAATCTATGAATTAAATTACAAATCTACGAATTAAATTACATTACAAATCTACGAATTAAATTACAAATCTACAAATTAAATTACAAATCAAAATTAGATTACAAATTACAAATATCCACCCCAACCCCTACTCTTCACCCTAACCCCTACTCTTAACAGCTATCTAAAACTTATAAATTGTACTCTTCACCCAACCTGTACTCCTCACAGCTATCTGAAACTTTTTAAAAAGATGCAAAGCAGCTTGAAAAAAAAGATTTTATAAATTACTAGTTAATCAACCACATCCGAGAATTAGATAGAGATAGGGTGATGACTATAGGAATAATCCATATCGATAAGCTAAATATGATAGGTGGTTATGATATATCAATAAGAGTGAATACAACAGTATAAATAAACTTAGAGTAGTTTCCAATACTTAATACTCAAATCATAATGGCATTCAAAGGGTATTGTTTATCCTAATAAAGGTAAAGTTATGTTCATAGTCACCACCATTGTTCTGGTTACATACCATACTAGTGATTACAAATCTCATAATTAGTGTAATGTTCGTGTTGTTGGTTTGCTTATACTAGTCTGTTACAAGGAGAATTCAGCTGCGTACAACTTATGGAATGCTTAGTTACATCAATAGTGTTTAGCTTAGACATAACCCTTATAGCTACCTCTATTTACATAATCTGATACTTATAACACAACACATATTTAATAAAAAATTAAAAAAATTAATTTAAATTTCATTTCTAATTTAGATATAAATTTAAAATTAAATTCATTTTTTTTTTTTTTTAATTTGATAGGTGGTACATGAGACTAACGATGTTTGTGGAGATTTTCTGGATATTATTTTAAACGAAAGGAATCAAACGGGGTGTGACATGGCCGCAAGTGTCCAGCTCTGTGGCCAAGCTGTGGGAATGCCCACGGATTGGCCATAGAGATGGACACCTGTGGCAATTTAACAACACAAATTTAATTAAAAATAAAAAAAATTAATTTAAATTTCATTTCTAAATTACATATAAATTTAAAATTAAATTCAAAATATTCTTTGAAATTTGATAGGTTGTACATGAGACTAACGCTATATGTGGATATTTTCTATATATTATTTTAAATGAAAGGAATCAAATGGGATGTGACATGGTCGTGAGTGTCCAGCTTTGTGGCCAAGCCATGGGCATGCCCACAGCTTGGCCATAGAGCTGGACACTCGTGGCCATGTCACAAAACAAATTTAATTAAAAAAAAAAAAATTAATTTAAATCTCATTTCTAAATTACATACAAATTTAAATTTGAATTCGAAATATGTACATACATGTATATACGAACGCCCATCCGCCCTCAGAAGACTGGACGAAAAACTCCTCAAATAGACTGTGCCAACAGACAACACCAACAAACGACCGTGCCAACAGACAACGCCAACAGACCGAAACAAATGAAACTGCTGACCGCAACAAATGGCAGCGATGACCACAACAAATGACAATGCCAACAGACCACGCCAACAGATAGCGCCAACAACTCAAGTGCCAAACAATTGCAACAAATGACCGCAAGAAGCCTCACTATCACTATCACTAAAACGACCTCACTATCACTCACCAAGAGATAAAAAGACCAAACAGTTACAATGTGAGTTTAATATCTAAACATTTGTTCAGCCGAAATATTCTTTCAACCGAAAAGATATTTTGGTCGAAAGAGTGTTTCGGATGAAATATTCTTTCGATTAAAATATATTTTCGGCCGGAATATCTTTCGACCAAAAGAATATTGTTGTATGAAGATAATCCGTTCGGCTAAAATTATATACGAAAATCGAGGGTGTCATAACTGTACTGTTTGATTTGATGTTCAATTGTTCAACCGAACAATAGTTCGGCCGAAAAAATTATCTTTCGGCTGAAAAAAAATTAGTTTGTTCGAAAAAACGTCTTTCGGAATTTTGGAGATCCGATTGTCACGAAAGTGTTACCCAGCTCCATGAATTTACTCAACAACAATATAATGAATATGCCATAAACCTAGTGATCATACTCATTTCTTAAGAAACTTGGCTCACCGTGAAGGAATCAAACATCTTGTACTAGTGTGTGGCTACCTTAGGCCATACAATGATTCCTCTAGTTTGCAAACAAATATCCCTTTGCGATCTTGAAAAACATCTCATGGTACATAAATATGCTATTTATTATTTGTGGACATTATGATCCCACAATATACATCCCTTAACTGCATCACCATAACCAACAGAATATAAAACTTTGTTCCCTTGACCCAAACCGACCAAGCTGATCCGGATTATTTGCGGCACGAAATGAGAGTGGAGATATAATAAAGAAATGCACATAGATATTGCAGATATTCAATAATATAACATAAATGTATCAGATATGAAACCATAAAAACAGATATATAGTAATACACGATTTCTATTAATCAAAGAAATGTATAGAGACTGTAAAAATACAGAGTGAAAGACTCGCTAGAATGGTGGAAGCTTATCTCTGAGAAGAGATGTGACGGCTACTTGCATTCGCAATAAGATGATTACAATGAAGCTCTGAAGGCCTTTTTACAATAAACAGGAATGCCAAAAGTCCTAGACATCCAAAAACCTAACCCTAGGAGATGAAGCGCCAAAAGTCATGTGGGCCCCGTTTGGGTAAGTGAGTACATCAACTTCCCGGGGTCGTAACTTTTGCATACGATCTCCATTTTAGGCATGTGATAGCTCATTGGAAAGGTATCGTAGAGGAGATTCATTTTGGGGGCTCAATCATGCCTTCTTCTATCATTGAGAACCTTGATCTAGAAAAACCTTCATTTGGACCCTCAAAATGGCCCCAAAAGTTAAAACCTGCTAAAAATAGTAAATTGCCAAAATTGCCAGAAAACTGTTTTGAGCCATTTGGAAAAGGTGGGTGGCCATCGATATCCACCTGGATCACAATCCAGCCTAATGATCCTTCACCACTCACTTATAGGCTAATTTCAATGGAGTTTTCAATGCATTGGCTCAAAACCCATGAGCTACCAAAAAACGTGTGCCGAAACCATGACTCTTGACCTAAATTCTCCCCTTTTTCCATGACCAAAACCAACCAAACTTCCCTCAAAGTCATGGTATCTGGAAATACCACATGCTCCACCTATTGACTAGGTCACCTAGACTTTACTAATGGCATTTAAAATCAGGGGTAGGAATTCCTATCCCGATCTTACATTTGTATGCCCATTTACATTAAAATAACTCCACCTTGAACCTTGCATTCGAAACCTCGCCATCATTCGAAATGGCCCTACCTTCCTCCCAAGTTATTTCAACATTACCCTCACACATAACATACCTCCTCGTGCTAGGATTCTACATCCCATATACTAGCAGTGTGCCATCTCTACCTGATTTCACCCTTGAATTATTTCCCCATGTCATCACATTTCAGTAGGTACCACCACAATGTGTTGTTGAACCACCTGTAAATGTTCTAACCAACAATACCCTTGCTACAACACAAATGTACCATGTATAGCAGTTGTAGAAACTCCATGGCTTCCATGCAGACTGTTATCCCCCATTTCTAGGGATAACTAAGGAGATGATGTCTCGAGGCCCTCAAGTTGCAAACATGGAGTGTCGAGGGATGTATTAACTTGTGATGTCCACTTACATAGATGAATACTCACTTCATGATCATACTTCTCTAGTTCATCATGATTGCATTCACCACAACAACTTGTTTCTGGAAGACAATAAGTCTTTCTCCATGAGGTACAAGTCAGGTGTTGTCGTAAGTGTCACTTTAATAATTGAGGCATTCAAATATGTTTCATTTAAAGATGCTCTTGATTATAGAATGTCTGCTTGGAAATTATGCTTTTTTCCTTGTTTCACCTTGGTGGTTGACATTTTTCCCTAGGAAGTTGTCACCCTTGGGGAAAGTTTTTCTAATGGTAGGTCTCCTTGATGAGTCATCTTACCTTTCTCGATCATACTTATCATTTTTCAAATTTCTTCCTTTCATTTCCTCATTTTTTGGGATTTTTGGGCATACTGACCCAAGGAGGGATTGTACCTCATTTCATGGGAAGAAGGGGCTGAATGCCCAGAGGCTTGTAGCTGGAAAAATATAAAATCCAATCATTAACCTTCTATATGCTCCCCTAGGGATATCGTGGACAATGAAATGTCTCTCATAAGAAACTAATGGGACCCGTGAAAAATAGAAATTTGAAAAAAATTAAACCAAGGTAGAACATGTGTGGGCAATGTTTTTCATGCTTAGGTTGAAGTCCCAGACATTGTATTCAACTTGCGGAAGCACTGTGTGACCAGGGTAGAGTCAAGGTGGAATATGTTTTTCATTTTTAGGTAGAAGTCCCACTTTGGATTCAACCTATGAACATTGTAATTTATTAATGACAATAAATGGGATTGGAAAAAAGTATTGAAAACGAAGGTGCAACACACCCTCTACAAAGGAATCCATATATGAGACAATACGAACCCTTTTATGTCATGAACCCCATGCCAATAAGTTCGAACCATGTCCATTTCAAATTCTTTACATGAATCAGAGAGGGTCCACCTAGAAAACACTCTTTGAATTGAGGAATGACTCACTTAATAGGTCACCATGGAAATCCTCCCATTCCTAAACTTGGGAAGTTGCATAGGTTCTTTGAGCACTAGTTTAATTTGAAAAGGTAGTTTTGATTCACATGTTTAGGTGGCTCTTGTATTAAATGTGCTTTTACTTGGCATGATACATTTGACTAAAGACTCTTGGAGGGCGCACTCATTTGTCTTTGTAGGACCTTGCTTGATGGACATTTTTGGAGGAAAAAGCCTAGCATGGGCCACCATTGGGTCTTGAAGCCCATAGAATGAATTCCATGACCCACACCTTGGAAGTTGATAAACGTTTTCTTTGGAGGAAAGAGAAGGCATCTTGGATGAGAACTAGCCCATCTTAGCCCAACGTTTGTACTTGGAAGGGGAAAAAGTCATTTTAGAGCTTGGCGTCACCTTGGGGATAGGGTTTTGATGATGGTGGATATGACTTGATGGAGGATTGGCACACTTTGATGGAGAGAATCCCTTGCACCATCGACATCAAGACTTTGGAGGCCCAATGACTTCCCCATCTTTCTCAATGATTTCCTCTTTATGGAAAAACGTAATCTTATTAGGGTGTGACATCACCTTTAGGGTTTTTCTTTTATTTAAAAATTAAATTATCAAGAGATAGACATAAAACCAAATATAGACCAAAAATAAAGGAGGTGGACCTCCTTATTTTATTTTTTACCCTAACTAAGTGGACAAACTATCTTTACATGAACTTGTATAAATAAAGGTCATTTAACATTTCATTTTCATAACATTCTCACTTGAGAGTAAGACATTCTTGGTTGAAAATTTCTCCCTCTATGGGAATTTGAGCTATATATATCTCTATTTTGTCTTTGCATGACCTTGCTTGATGGACATTTTTGGAGGAACAAGCCTAGCTAGGGCCACCATTGGAGATTTAAGCCCACAGAATGGATTCCATGACCCACACCTTGGGAGTGATATACGTTTCCTTTGAAGGAAAGAGAAGGCACCTTGGATGAGAACTAGCCCATATTTTCCAAACGTTTGGCCTTAGAAGGTCAAAACGTCATCTTAGAGCTCGATGTTACCTTGGGGATAGGATTTTTATAATGGTGGAGATGACTTGATGGAGGATTTGCACACTTTCATGGAGAGAATCCCTTGCACCATGGATATTAGGCCTTTATAGGCCCAATGACTTCCTCATCTTGCTCAATGAATTCCTCTTTATGGAAAAACTGTTGAAGTTTTACTTATACAACTAGCAGTTACGGTTTTTCTTTATTATTATAATAATTTAGCACATTGGTTGCATAAATAAGATCACTGAAAGAGATGAAACCACATAATCAATAGAGACACATTTATTATCCGAGGAAACCCTCATGGGGGAGAAAACCAAACAAAAACTTCCTCAATATAGATAGACCAAAGATCGAACAAAAGATCTTCCTCTACTCCTTCACTAGGAAGAGTAGCGCACCAATTAACCAAGAAATACCAAGAGATAGAAAAAAAACCCTCCTTCACGTCACTCCCAGTTACAACAAATTCTCCTCCAAGACTTGTGCACTACAGAGTTGAGTGTGAGTGTGTCCAAATGAGGTGTTGGCCTCTCTTATAAATAGTGGTCTAGCCAGCCTATAATTAGGTATGGGTCGACCTGTCATGTTACTCTCTTAATTTACATTTAATTTTCAAGGCACAATAGGGTCGACTTTTACGATGGAACAATAGGGCCTAAAATAAATATAATATAATAATATTATTTAACTCTCTCTCTGGTAGAATATTCTTTGAAGTTACAATATTTCAACACTCTAGCTTAACAAGAAGGGTATTATGTTGGATCATGTTATCATTGATGCCAATGGTTTGATTGATTCATGTCAAAGGATTGATGTCAAGTGATTGATTTATGTCAAGTGATTGATTGATGTGAAGTAATGATTGATTGATTGTTGTGAATGGCTAGATGTCAAATGGAATCATGCATAGATGAAAATGGATCAATGAGTTATCATTGATATGATTCATTGTTGGATTGATTAATCATTATTGTCTTATCATGGTTGATAAGTTTCACAAATGGATGAAGTCCAAAGTGGTCCCCTTATGGTGAAATCCCTCACGGAAATATGCTTTACGGTTGAGTTATCCTAGAAGAATGGTTGGAGAAACCATGCTTGATTGGAGAATAATGATATGAATATCAATGAAGTTGTTAGTGAAACTATCCTAGATGGATAATGCTTGTCATGCCATTTCCGGTGGTATGTCAAATGTCACATAACTCATGGTTTGAGAGTTATGACCTTACGAAGTTGGAGGACCCTCATATGTTAGCTTGAAGCCCCAAAAGGTCAAAGAATTCAAAGTGATTGAAAATAAGAAATCATTATTTAAATGATAAACTGAAGTGACAAAGTCAAGAAGGATTATTTAAATAATAAAGTGAAGTGACAAAATCAAAGAACATTATTTAAATGATAAAGTGAGGTGAAAAAGTCAAGGAGGAATATTTAAATGATAAAGTAATGGAGAAATTTATAATTATGGAAAGTGGTTAACCCTAAAATGAGAAAAATAGGTTAAGTAACCTAGAAATGGGTCTAGTGACCTAGAAGATGAAGAGTATAAATAAGAGGCAAGGGTCTCTTGTGAAGTGTACATTTTTTTGGGAGTACCTCTTGTGTATCTTTCATGAGTATCTCTTGAGCATGATTGGAGATCTATTCTGAGAGAGAGAGGGTATGGAGGATCTCATGAATGCATAAAAGTTTCATCGTGTATGAGATCACGACGAAAAAAGTCTTAGAGGTTTAGAAACCCTAGTTTCCAAGGTGTACACGGGCTACAGTGAGCCAGGGCGCATACATGCACGGGCTGTATGAAGACAAGGAGCATACAGTGTATGAATTCATGGAGATTGGTGGTTGAGCTGAGGATAGGCTCTTGAAGACTGAAGCAGGTTCCAGATCTGCATTCTATGGGATCATATATGCCATATAAATTCTGGTATGGTTATATTATTGTCTTGATGGATACTATTGCTTGTTTTGTGATGAATGTTTAAGGAATTTTGGGTATGGTTGTTATGATGTGATTTGTGTTGGTTGATGGAGTGAGAAACACTCTTATGATTCAATGTTGATATGATTGTTATAGTATACTGGTTTTTTGTATATGATTGAGTAACATTCATATTGTATGGTTGAGAAGAATGAATAAGTTATTGGAGAGCTTGGATGTGTTGTGACTGGATGTGGGTCAGTTTGGACAGTGAAAGACAGAAGAAAATATGATTGCAGGTTGCAAAGGATCTGATTTGATTTTGAGGAGAAAAACCATAAGTAACTCATAAGGCATACACATGATATAATACAGACTGACCACGTACATACACGGATTGTAGTAAGCCAGGATGCGTACACATGCGGGCTACGCTACTAACAGATCGCATACCTGTGACAGATTGATATCTGTGTAGGATTGTTGCCTCATCTCAATTGGTGCTGAGGATGTAATATGAGTCTTGCATATAGAGATGGTGCTCTTGTAGAGTTGTACTCTATTCAGTTCTTGCTAATAAACCCCAAGGATTGAAGTCCATAATAAAAAGAAAATTGTACATACATCTTGTGTTCTTTGTGTTCCTTGTGGTGATGATTTGTTGATGATATATTGATGATATATGTTCACATCTAACTGGTTATAAATGAAAACAATAACTAATGAGTAAATAATGATTGCTAACTAATGAGTTTTGTGTAAGAGGGAAGTTTTGGAAAAAGAGCTCCACACTCATTCACCCCCCCTCTAAGTGTGGTCGGTGTGTCCAACATTTGGTATCAGAGCAGGCATTCACTATAAGCCTTAACAAGCTTGGAGGAGATCTATAGACACACAAATGGATGATGAAGTTCCTATCCTTGATGAGGAAAACTATTATACTTGGAGAATAGAGATGAGAGTACATTTGAAGGAAATGGGAGCGGCTATTTGGAAGGCAACCATTGGTGGATCATTTTCATTGAAGAACAAGTCAAAGTTTGCATCTCAAAGGGAAGGAAAGAAGAATGATGCATTGTCTCTCAAGACAATTCTTAGTGGACTCTCAAGCCCTATAAAAGAGAGCATGGGACGAGGCACTTCCGCCAAGGATCTATGGCTAAATCTAGAGGAGACATATCAAAGCAAGAAGGAAGATATTGAAGACCGCTCCATCAAGATCATTAAAGGTAAATAATCTCCAAAAACTCTTGAATGCATTATTTCTAAATGTGATCTTGAAAACACTTCAAATGAAGACAAAGAATCAAGTGATGATGTTAACATAAATGAATATCTTGAAGACATTTCAAATGAAAGTAAAGAATTATGTGATGATGTTGGAAAAAAGGAAGATCTTGAAGGTATTTCAAATGAAGGTAAAGAATCTTCAAATACCCTTGATTACAATGATTCAAAATGTGATGATGTTGAATTTTTCTTTACAAGTGAAGAAGAAAATCAAGAAATAGTTTGTGTGGAGTTTGATGGTAGTTATCCCATGGAAAGAATAGAAGAAGGACTATTAGAACTTCAAAATAAAGTTGAAGAGGGTCTATATGAATATACCAATGATCATTATTATATAGACTATAACTATCTTTCAGATAACACTAAGAATTTTCTTAGGAGGAGTCAAAGGCACATCTTGAAGTTAAAGGGAATGCTCAAAGAACAAGAAGAGAGTAATAAGACTCAATTAGAAGAAAAGGAAGAAGAGATCACAAGACTAAAGAAAGAAAAGGAAGATATGAAGATAGATAATGATATTAGAAAAATTTTTGAAACTATTTTCCATCTCAAGACCCAAATTGAAGAAGCCAAAAGGGTAGATGAACCATTGCAGAATCAAATTAATGAAAAGGAAGAGTCATGTCATAAGTTAGAAACTGAAGTTGTTGATCTTAGAAAGTAAATAGAGAAGTCAGACAATTTTTTGAATAGCTCACTAATCTTGAATGAAGTCTTGGAAAGTCAAAGATCACCAAATGATAAATCGGGTCTTGGATACAAGAAAGAAGCTACACATGTTGAAGAAAGCACCTCAAAGAAGCATGAGGTAAAGGATGAAGAAAAGGTTGCAAGTCAACCATATACAAAAGACAAGGAAAGTTTCAAAAGTACTAAGCAAGAAAAACATCAAGAAGCTACCTTTAAACATCAAAGAAAATGGATACCAAATCAAAGGTATGAAAGTGGTTTCATGGTCAATGTTATTCATGTAATGAATATGGTCACAAAGCTTTGGAATTTAGATCTTATGAAAGGAGATATAATGGAAGATTTTATAAAAGGTGTTGGAGATGTGATCAAGTAGGACACATTGCTGTTCACTGTAACACCATGAGATGCTACAGCTGTAGTGGATTTATCCACATGTCCCAGTAGTGCTGGAACACAAGAAGAAAGTCTATGATGAGGACTTCACATAGCATGACTAGAAGAAGGAATGAAGTAAGAAAGGGAGACATATTTTAAAAGATGGAAGCTCAGAGCTCAAGTTCTAAGAAGCATGGTCACCTTCAGAGGTGGGTAAAGAAGACTGAGCAACCAGATCAGAATGGAAGCCTTAAGAGAGTCTCAAGTGTGTCATCTACTGAATCATACGTGGGTGACAGTGGTATCAGTCGTGTACATACGTAGGTTGACCTTGAATAGGTCACATACATACGCGAGCTGTCTGTGTAGCAGACTGCGTATATGTGGTAAAACCTTGGGAAAAAGGCAATGTACATGGTTTTCAACTTGACGTGATGGTATAACACTCTATTGCAAGGTCGAACATTGTTTTTTGTAGGTTCTGACATGGTTTGATGCAATTTTTCATGATTCTATATTGGATTACATAAGATGATGATGTAAAATAAAATCTTGGGTGCATGGCACTAACCCATGAGTATGTATTGAGGCACTTTCTATTAAAGAAAAATGTTGGCTATGGCAATAAAGTTATGGTACCTTTGATTTGTGATTTCATTAAAGAACACTACTAGTACATACATTGTTGGTGCATGCATTTTGGCATATGGTTGGACTACACATTGGGATATGTAGTTGGTGAGTTAATGAGATGATCATGTTGTACATCATTGATGATCTATAGTTGATGCATGATTGGTACAATGGTAGAGGCACCTACTAGCAGTTTGATTGGCACATATTTTATAGAGGATTTGGCATACATGTATAAGGATTCATCATGTTGTAGTATTGGTGCATGGTTAATGTAATTGTTTAGTAAATTCATAGATGTCATATGCTTGATGGTATTAATTGATTAGCACAATAATTGGTATTTGTTTTAGATACATGGTTATGACACTTGGTTCATAATGGAGACATAACATGAGTGATATGACACTTGTTGGCATGTTGATAGAATCATATGGTTGATACATTCCATTGATGAGATATTATGGCACATTGTATGGTATTGATGTACATGGCTGATGTACATGGGTGTTGTGCATGATGGGCACACAATTGGTACAAGATGTACTTGGTTGATATTTTTCTCACAATTCTCTATTTTTGACATATCTTTTGCTTCATGATGGTTGGTATGGCATGAGTTTGATGCATGAACAGGTCCAAGGATCGTCATATGGTAGCATATTATTCATCTTGCAAAGAATATAGGGGGAGACATACCCATAATGGGAGTCATTCTTCTTCCCGTGATTCTAGGAGGAAAGATCCCTATATTTGAAGAAAAAACACATAGGCATAATTCCAGGGGGAGCGATGGTCACAGGGGGTGAGAGATGCATCTTCAACATTACTTCATAGTGATATCCCTTGTTCAAAAAGGGAGATATTATTCAGAGTAAGATCAAATGAATTTAGACAAAGGGGGAGATAGTTAAAGGGGGAGAAGCCCCAAGAGCCATTGATGTCAAAGGGGGAGAGATAGTCACATTGATGATCATTGATGTGGAGAGATAGTCACATTGATATATGACTATTGATGTAAATCATTCCTTGTCTACATGTTGACATCAATGATTGGTGTTGACATTAATGTTGGTATTTCCATCAATGCCAAAGGGGGAGATTGTTGGATCATGTTGTCATTGATGCCAATGATTTGATTGATTGATGTCAAGTAATGATTGATTGATTGTTGTGAATGGATAGATGCCAAATGGAATCATGCATAGATGACACTACTACATATGGGTGGATTATTCCACAAAAAATTTCCACACTTCCACTAGTTTCATATTTTTTTTTTAAACAGGGCGAGATTTTTGTCGCTATTTCCACGAAAGTTCATCTCAATATCGACGAAAATCTTAATTTAGCCTAGTCGGGATTTTTGTCGCTATAGCAACAAACTTTCGTGGCAATAGCGGCAAAATTTTTATCTATCTCATTGGTCGGTGTTAACGGCTAGTTGACTATTTTATCTATATATACGTGACTTTAAGAGACTTTGCGACACAATTGATATAGTTGCGACATTGTTCTTGGCTTTTGTTTGAGCTGTTTATTTTTTCCGTCACCCACCGGTTGAACAAATCCAATTATTGATCTACATAGCTCAGATTTTGAACTTGCAAGGTTAGTATGTTATTTTTTATTGATGTACTCATTTAACTTGTAATTTTTTTTTCAAATGTCCAAATTGCATTTAGCTTATTTTTTCCTTGATAATATATTTATATAATATGTGTAGTTATACCATATTTCATGTCTTTGGTTTTTGGATATAGTTAGTATATTCTGTGGAAAAGGGTATGTGGATTCCATAATATTCTAGGTTTATGGAATCCACATACCCTTTTCCCTTCAATTGTAGCTATAATCTCTCTCTCTTTTCATTGATAAAGATACAGAATTGCTCTTGAAACTCAACCCTAATCGGTGAAATGATAGTAATTGATTGCTATATTCCCTACTTTAGCAGGGACTAATAAGATAGATAAACACTAACCCTAAACTTATGTTAGGTGTATATGTCAATATCATATAAAGAAAACATTTGTACACATATGACCTTATTATAAAGATGTTATCTATGTCGTCATGATGTTGATCCTCTACACATATGATCACCTTATTATAAGGATGTTGACCTTATTATAAAGATGTAGGTCACTGCAAATAAACATATCATAATTGAAAGGAGTAGCCAAAATATAAAAAATTGACAACTTAATGTTTGGTATGGTGTAGGTAAGACAATTACTTGTTAGGATAAGGATTTGTCACAATGAACAAAAATGACAGGAAGCTTGCTCAGTTAAGAGTGGCATTAGAGGCGAGGGGCGATGGAAAATGTTATCTCCCTTGCTATGATTGCATAGGCTTGAAAAATAGAATACTTTTAATAACAACAACCCAAAAACATTGTAGGGAGAAGGGGCACATCGAAGGGGGTTATGAATATCATCCCTTGGTAAGAGGATTCAATATTTAATGTATTCTCTATAATAATCAGTATGTCATGAATTTTAGTAATATTTCTTATCAGGATTTTTATATTTTCTATACACTAACTCTTCTATGTTTTTTTTTAAATATATAGACGATGCCCCCAAAGTGTCGACCTCCAAAGAGTTATTTGTCAAGTACTAGCAGAAATACTACTTTACATGGAGATGAACTTCGAGATCATAATATTGAAGTTGTTGATCAAGTTATTAATGATGATATGGATGGAGATAACATTAGTGATTCAAATCAAGAATATGAGATACATATATTGATCCATAGATGTGTGCACAAAGGAGACCTCTATAGGATACTCAGTGATCCAGTGAAACATGGGGATCCAGTGCATGATAGTGGCACTCTAGTGATTAAACCTTCCCACTTTGAGGAGGAACGTGCAGAGTAGGTATGGCGAGATTCCATGATGGAAGAGTATCCTTCCATCTTTGAGAAGGAACGTGTAGAGAAAGTATGGAAATTCCATGATGGAGGAGTATGATGTCTAGGAGATAGTTTTGAAACCTATTGTGGAACTAGTGATGGATGCCATGAAGGAGGACTATGATTTCTGGCATATAGTTTTGAAACCTATTATGGAACTAGTGATTGATTACATGCTCATAGCTCATGTGAGTATTGAAGAGCACCAAAACAAGTTTGTTGTTGAAATATTCTCTTAGAAATATGGAATTGACTTTGATCGGATTCTTTCTTTAGTTGTTAAGGGATTCTCTCAGAAAAGGGGAGTTGACCTCATTGAGTTGTTTTCTTGATGGAATTATTGAGGTGCATAGGTGATATTCTCATGTCTCTAGGTTAATTAAGGCCATTTATGGGTCGATGAATGTGCTAGGTACTTGATA
>JASDQU010194455.1:0-19728 GCA_032191745.1 Picea mariana | reverse complement strand
TGGCTTGGTTGAGACATACTTAGTGGAATGCCTGAGTTGAATGCGTTCAACTATGCAAGGTTTATGAATAAGGGTTGTTGATTCATTAATAATATTGACTTTTGGGGATCATTATCAGAGTCCTTGTCATGCGCCTTCCGTAAGGGGCGCAAACATCCTTCATATTCGTGATGTATTGACTGTGATTGGTTGGTTGCTTGGTTTGTGGAGTCGGGTGGGATGTAGATACCTCCATGTTCCTCAGAACAGTCGCCGGCCCTGAGACCTTAAATGGTTAAAGACGATGGGAAACCGGGCTTGAGCGTGGATTATGTGTCTTGGAGGTCCTAACCTTGCAGGGTAGGACGGGCGGGAGGTCAGTCGTATTTTAGCAGTCAGTTCACTTGTCGTGTGATCTTCTTTTATGCAGGTGGTTACGTATCGTGCGTCTTGGTCATGTTCTGATGTTCGTCCTGGTTGTTTACTCGTATATGCACACACACACACTTCAAAAAAAAAAATTGCACCTGGCACTAGAGTAGTTGTCGTAACGAGGTGGTACGTTACACATGATACCTGAGCTAGTCCCCATACATCTATATGCACAATCTCTAACCTTTCATTCTTATTTTCTTTTTCGACTCTAATAAATATAACACTCTTATGTTTTCCATAAACACAATGCTCACAACAATCCAAATCAATCTGTTTAAGATCTGGCAACAAATTTCTTTTGTGAATTATCTACATCTCATTCTCACTCATGTGTCCAAGCCTATGATGCCACAGTGTTGTATCCACTCTTGTAGAAGCTACATAGATAGAAGAGTTAGTATTACTAGTACATAAATACAATGTACCTACCTTCTCTCCTTTTTCTATCACGAGTGATCCTTTGGTGACCTTCCACACCTTATCTATAAATATGGATATACAACCTTCACTTGCCAACTTTCCCGTTGAAATTAGATTTTTCCTTAGATCTGGAACATGTATTACTTCTTTCAACAACCATTGGTTTCCATTCCTTTTCTTTATTTTTACCTTTCAGATTCCAACAATTTTTCATGTTGTATCATCACCCAAATGAATCTATCCAAAATCACCTTGAACATAATCTAGAAAATTTTTCCTATGGGGTGTGGCATGAAATGAAGCCCCTGAATATACTACCCAAGACTCAGAAATATTATCTACATAAAGAATCAAATCATCTTGTAACACATCACCTTTTACATTTTCTTCCTATTTTTTCTCTTGTTGTCCATCACTTTGTTTCTTTGGAGCTCTGCAATATTTTTTTTAGATGTCCTTTCTTCCCATAATTCCAACACTCTGTCTTTCCTAGTCTGGATTTAGATCTTCCCTTCCTATAATTCCCACAGTTCCCTCATACATTTCCTCTATCCTTTTGTCTTCCCCTATTCTCCATGTTTAATTTATTACCTTATGTCTCACCTGTGCTTTTCCATTGCATTTCCTCTCTAGGGATAACACCAACAACATCTTCAAATTTTAAAGTGTTTGAACCAGAGACAGATTTACTTACGACCATGACCAATCCATTCCAACTTTTTGGCAATGAGAAAAAGATTAGAAGCACTCTGACCTCATCATAAAAGTCCACTTTTATAGAAATTAGCTGATTAGTAACGGTATTAAATTCATTTAAATGATCTGTGATAGACCCACCTTCTGACATCTTCATATTAAATAATCTATGCATTAGAAATACCTTTTTGGACGTCAAAGGTTTTCAGATTAGTTTAGCCAATGTGTCCATCATATCCTGTGTTGTATTTTCTTTCTAAATATTGAAAGCCACCAATGCTTCCTGGCTTATTCATACGTTCCCAATTCTTTTATGTCAAGAACCTCCCATTCTTCATCCTTCATGGTCGTTGAATTCTTTTTTATTCCACCCAATGGTAGGAATAAATCATGTTAGCAATCTGTAATTTTCCCAAGTCTGTGTAGGCATTCACAGAGGTAACATAAAACCACTTGGATTCCTGAATCTATCCCTCCAAGACTCATAGAGGGATCTCTTTGTCTGATCTAGCTTTGTTTGTGATAGGTTTTAATCTATTTATGATAGTACATGATTTGTTTTTATTGATTGATGGTTTGTTGGGTGTTGGCTTTAGGTTTGGGCTTCAAAGATCATACTTGAAAATATATAATGGGGCAATATAGGCACACACTTTAGCACTTTGGGTTTGTCATTTTGTATATGGGAGAAAGAGAGGGTTTCAAAATGAGCATGGTCTCATGAATTCATTTATGTCAGAAGAAAGTGAACATAAATGTGAAGCTTCTCCAAAACAAGGCATTGAAGTAATGAATTTTGTTTATCAACTAAGAAATAAATCACATGAAACATGGAAATGTAATGGAAATACAAAATACATTCAAACATATGATCATAGAAGAAAAAAATTGCTAAAGCACATACCACAACAATCCAAAAATAGTAGCTGCAAATTCTATCTATTAGTTCCAACCAAGTTTTCTTATACAATAGTATTCTCAAAGTTCAATTCCGCGGAATACAACCCCCCATTTAACACATTTAAATTACAAAAATTTATAGAAAATACTCTCCCCCAAGCTCAAGAGGTCGAAATAAACAACCTGGCAAAAGATAGGAACAAATCCATGAAACTTTTGAATTGTCTGCCATGAAAGGTGGACGAAACTACTGAAAATAGGGGTCAACTCAAATGCTTGTATCTCCACAAACATGATAGATTTGAAAAAACTGAAAGAGTTTATTGCATATGAGCCTGTCCTGAAAACAAACCTCTTTCGATTTTTCCAAATTCAACTTCATCTCTCCCAAACTGCCACCGAAAAGCCATGACAAGATCAGGAAAACTGGAAACCTGAAAAATGGTGCTCAGATATGGATTTGATTCTCCCAATTCCTGATACCTGTGAAAAATATGAGAGCAGTTATTGTTATTCATCCCGTTACAGAGAAAAACCTCTCTTTGTTTCTCAAAAATCCTTCTTGTTTTCCTGGAATCGTCCTTGGAAGACAAGTGGTCAAACAAGGAAAAAACGGTTTTGATTTTTGGGGAAAGCCGTTTTGGAGGGGGATAGTGGTATCCTGGACCCCCTCCTTGGGTGGTAAGTGGTATTATGGGGGGGGAGGTGTCTGGTAGAACTTGGTGGTGACAAGTGTCCAGGGGAAAACCACTTTTCCCAAACCGCCCCCCCCCCCACCCCCTCATTAAAGTTAGGATGGTCCGGGGGGGGTTTGGAAAATATTACGGGTATCGATTTTAAATTTTGGGATGTGTGTGTAAGGTGCACGTTTTTGTTTTTTATTTTATTTATTTTATATTTTATTTTATTTATTTATTACATTTATTTAATTTAAACTTTATTTTATTTTTATTTAACTTTTGTTTTATTAATGTTTTACATGTTTTTTGTTTTCATTTTTGTTTTATATACTTTTTAATTGTTTCATGTTGTTTTTATTACATTTTATATAGTTTTTATTTATTATATTTATTTTTATATGTTTTTAATGTTTTAATTATTTTAAATTTTAAATTTTTTTATATTTATATGGTGTTTTATATTTATTTTATTAAATGATTTAATTTTTTTTAATTTAATTATTTAATTAATTACTGTTTATTAGTTACAAACTAGGGGTTCATTAATTATTGATTAATTAGTAATTAATTTATTATTAACAAGCCTAACCTAGTTTTATTAATCTAACTACACCAATATAATTAAATTAACATTATTATGCTAATTAGTGTTAAAAAATGTCACTAACCATTTATTGTTAACCTGAGGTTTTTTATCCTAAGATTGTTTATTCATGTAGCGACGAAAACAGTGGAGGGGTGAAAAAATGGAGGGCGAGGGCATGAAGGGTGCAACAGGGTGATGAAGGATCGAGCGAAATGGATGGAGGGAGAAGTGAAATCAACCGAGCCCAGCAAGCCAGATGTCTTCATTACGAGAGCAATGCCAAATACATAGCTAAAGAATCAAGTCACCTATGATTATATGACCCCAACATAGGCTCCACCTGGGGATGGTTGCTCTTTCGAGAGGTGAAAAGAACCATAGAACTCTGAACACCTAGACGAGTGCCTTATCCATTGTGCCATGGAGTCTATGCATCTACAATCTTCTAACTGACTCAAATTAAATTGAACATTGAACTATACACTATCAGCTACAAACTCTACTGGAAACCACATACTGCTGAAAAAGATTCTCAAATGAATGAGCTTATTCAAACTGCTACCTACCCTACACTGTTGATAATGTTTTTGTTCTAAATGATACAACAATTCCAGTGCAACTAGTCAAGCAACTACTCTAATAACTCTACTCTTTCACTGTTTTTAACTAGTATCAGAAATAGAACTTGCATGGGCAACATAAAGTGATTTCCAACCTGATATTCACAACACAAAGCCTTGGGATTGTGGACAATAAAAAAAAAATTAGGTACCAATGAGCATTCTAAAACGAATAGCTCCTCCATATAGACAACTATAGGATCATGAAAAACACAACTTATCTCCTATATTCAAATTTTTCCATTTTAAGACCACGACCTGATAATACACATATGCCATCTATATCATTATGCAAATTCTTATTTGTTAGTAGATTTTCTAATGAACTTTGAGAAGAATTTGTTGTTGAATCAAACCATGAAAATGATTGTCTAACCATGTCTATATCAAAAATTCTTTCAAGTCCATAATTGGCACATGAAACATGATCTTGACAACACAGGTCATACAACAATTCAGCTATTGGATCCTGAAGAGACTGGCATGACTACTGCATTGATTCAAATGAAATTTCTTGACTTTGTATGTATTTATCCTTCAACATCTGCTCAAGAGTCTCCTTCAAAATTTAAAATGAATTAAAGACTAATGGTACAAATTTATATTCCACTAATTCAAAAAAAAAATTGAGCTCTAAAATTTCATTTGGAATTTGAAATTCAAGGGAACTTAGTGGTTGTGATGATGGATCTAAAAGAACTTCCATGCCATCAATGACATCCTTAACTAATTCATTAGAATATTCTACATCTTCACTATTTACAATTTGTTTATAATTTTCTCTCTGAAATTGAAATGAAGAGAAACATAAGGGTAAATTCTTTCCACTTACTCTGAAATTTTCCGCATTTTGCCCATTGTTGTCATAATTTCTATGCATAGGCTGACTTTCATGTTTGAATTGCAATTGATCTTCTTCCTACCAAAAATATGTTGTTGATTGATTTGGAAAATCCATCTTGATGTCACCCTCATAGTATTAATCGTTCTTGGGTAGATCATCCATTAATGAAATGTCATCAAACATACACATCATATCAGTTGATGGCTCTTCTACAAGATGAGTTGGAGTTTTGACTTTGACTACGTTGTGAATCGAATACATGAAACAATAATTTTCCAATCCATGATACCAAGGATGAGCTGCAAAGTGTTTGGGAACAATAAACCTTTCTTTCTCTATAACTAGTGAAACATGATGCCCTTGAACAACAAGTTCATTTCCCATCATGACTTTTTGCATCATTTCTTTCATTGTGTTGGCCAGAATGTCCTGTTTATCTTCTAAAGATTTCAGCTGCTCCTTTGCTATTTTCTTCCTTTCTTTTACCTTAATATTTGACCTTTTGATCAACAAATTTGTTTCCACACTAATTGCACTATATTGCATCTCCTTGAGTGTAGTAGTGTTCCTTTCTCTTAGTTGAAATGCTATCTCTGGATCAAAGGTATCTTGGTAGTGTAAAAGAGCTAAACTAGGGGGAGGCTTTATCTCAGCAAGCATTGAATTGTAAACTTGGTTGAATTTTTCTCAAACATGTTGCACTATTTATCATGGCTTTATTTTCAAATGATCATACTCTTCTAGAATGAGTAAAATATTTCTCTTGATCTCCCATTTATAAAGGAATATTTTTACAAACTATTGAAGATTGGGAATGCTTGCAACTGGAAAAAATTGAAACATTCCTTAGCTATACCTTGCAAAGATAAAACAAAAAGCCTAATGAAGACATCATCTTCCTCAACCTCGAAAAGGTCAAGATAATTTTCAAAACCTTGTATGTGTTTTTTAGATGTGATATTACTATGTTCTCCATCAAATCTGGGAAGATGTTTGTAATAATTGGTAGGGAAATCATGGAGTATAGGAGGTAATACAAGAGGCTTGTATCTATCTAAAATATATATAGTTGTAGGAGTATCTACAAATATTGTAAATATTGACTTGATCTCTTGAGCTCCTCAGTTTGAATTTGGTCAACATGAGTTTCAGTAACATGATCTTGGACAGGTTCACAAAAAGGGATGAAATAATTAAAAATAAAACCAATTATGTCTTGGGTACAATTCCAACTTGCATACCTGGTCTTTTGAGATTGTCTTTTCATGTTTCAAGTTCTTCCTCCAATGGATTCTTTGAAACTAATTGGAGTTGATTGGAGTCACCAAATGGATGATTCAACCTTCTTTTGTCTGATCATTGTCCACCATCAATAATCAGATCGGGAACTTGATACACTTTTTTGATGAACATTCCCAATTATGGTCGCCACTATGTTAACACTCTGTAATTTTCCCAAGGCCATGGAGACAGTCACAGAGGTAACATCAAACCACTTGGATTCTTGTATCTATCCCTCCAAGACTCATATAGGGCTCTCCTTGTCTGATCTAGCTTTGTTTATGATAGATTTTAGGCTAGTTATGATAGTACATGATTTGTTTTGATTGATTGAGGGTTTGTTGGGTGTTGGATTTAGGTTTGGGCTTCAATGATCATAATTGAAAATATATAATGGGGCAAGCTAGGCACACACTTTATCACTTTGGGTTTGTAATTTTGTATATTGGAGAAAGAGAGGGTTTCCAAATGAGCATGGTCTCATGAATTCATTTATATCAGAAGAAAATGAACATAAATGTGAAGCTTATCAAAAGCAGAGCATTGAAGTAATGAATTTTGTTTATCACCTAAGAAATAAATCACATGAAACATGGAAATGTAGTGGACAGGCACAATAGATTCAAACATATGATCACAGAAGAAAAACATTGCTAAAGCACATACCACATGAATCCCAAAATAGTAGCTGCAAATTATGTCTATTAGTTCCAACCAAGTTTTCTTATACAATAGTAGTCTCAAAGTTCAATTCCACAACATCAACTGCCCCCCCCCCCTTTAAAAAATTTAAAGTACACAAATTTATATAAAAGAATCTCCCCTAGTCTCAGGAGGTCGAAATCGACAACCTGGCCAAAGATAGGAACAAATCCCTAAAAATTTGGAATTGTCTGCCATGAAAGGTGGGCCGAACTACTGAAAATAGGGGTCAACTCAGACTCTTGTATCTCCAAAACTATGACAACTGTGCAAAAAATGAAAGAGATTATTTTATATGAGCCTATCCTGAGAAAAAACCTCTTTCATTTTTCCCAAATTGAACTTAATCTCTCCAAAACAACCACCACAAAAACATGACAAAATCAAGAAAACTGGAAACCTAAAAAATGGTGCTCAAAGATTAATTTTATTCTCCCAATTCCTGATACCTGTGCAAAAAATGAGAGAGGTTATTTTTCTTCAACCCTTTACAGAGAAAATTGTCTCATTGTTTCTCAAAAATCCTTCTGGTTTGCCTGGAATAGTCGTTGGAAGACAGGTAGTCAAACAGGGAAAAAATGGTTTTGATTTTTGGGGAAAGCAGTTTTGGAGGGGCATAGTGGTATCTCGGACCCCCCCCTGGGGTGGTAAGTGGTATTGGGGGGGAGGGGGGGCGGGAGGGGTGGGGGGCGGGGGCATTCGGTAGCACTTGGTGGTGAMAAGTGTTCAGAGGAAAACCACTTTTCCCGAATTCCCTCCCCTGCCCTCGTTAAAGTTAGGATGGTCGGGGGGGTCTGAAAAATATTACGAGTGCCAATTTTAATTTTTTGGATGTGTGCGTAAGGTGCACGCTTTTGTTTTTTGTTTTATTTGTTTTATATGTTTTTTGTTTTTTAAGCTTTGTTTTATTTTTATTTAACTTTTGTTTTATTAATGTTTTACGTGTTTTTTGTTTTCATTTTTGTTTTACACATTTTATAATTGTTTCATAATGTTTTTATTATGTTTTATATAGTTTTTGTTTATTATATGTATTTTTATATGTTTTTAATGTTTTAATTAATTTAAATTTTAAATTGTTTTATATTTATATGTTGTTTGATTCAATTGTTTTATTTTTTAATTTAATTATTTAATTAATTATGGTTTATTAGTTACAAACTTAGGGGTTCATTAATTAATAATTAGTTATTGATTAATTAGTAGTTAATTTATTATTAACAAGCCTAACCTAGTTTTATTAATCTAACTACACTAATCTAATTAAATTAACATTATTATGCTAATTAGTGTTAAAAAATGTCACTAACTATGTATTATTAACCTGATGTTTTTTTATCCTAAGCTTGTTTATTCATGTAGGGATGAAAATGGTGGAGGGGTGAAAAAATGAAGGGCGGGGGCATTAAGGGTGTAACAGGGTGATGAAGGATCGAGAGAAATAGCTGGAGGGAGAAGTGAAATCAACCGAGACCAGCAAGACAGATGTCTTCGTTATGAGAGAAATGCCAAATAGATAGTTGAAGAATCAAGTCACCTATGATTATAGGACCCCAACAAATCCTTTTGATATAAATAATCGTCCATCTACATCTTCCATAATTGGTAGTTTTAGCCATTAAATTTCTCGACCCTAAACTTTACATCTTCTTCCATTGCCCCCACTCGAACCAAGAACCCTCTTTTCCTATGAGTTACCTTTCGCTCTGATACTAGTTGTAAGAAAAATAGGATCGCAGAGTAATAAAATAAAAACAAATGAGAAAATAAAACACAAAAGATACACAATACAATAGAGACATAGATATACATATTTCACCTAGTGCGGGCTACGTCCACCAGAGAAATTTCCAGGTCCTTCCTTTTTATTATCTAACAAATAAAGGGATACAACCTACAACACACCCGTTGTAACTTCCTCTTCTTTATCTCACAATATCCTCTCTCAGAACACAATATTCACAATGATACATAATTGCAATACATTTCCCTCATAAAAGAGGTTTTCCTTCTAGGGAAAAAACCCTAACATAACTTCTACGGTTAGATCTATAACCTTATAATGAACAATCCAGATTTACAATGAAATTACAATATATATTTACAAGCCAATTTTTCCTTTGAGGGCCCACTTGCCCCCAAACCCCCCATTCGGGGGTATCTTCCCCCCAGACCTCAAAGGGGGGGCAAGCTCCCCATGCAACTCTCTCACTTGGAGGGGTGTATAGTCTTCCAAGATGTAAAGTATTCATGGGATATAAAAATGTTTGAAAACAAAAAACCTCTGAATAAGGAAGATAATCATGCTCCACAACCAACAGTTTGTGTGTGTGTGTGTGTGTGTTTGTGTGTGAGAGAGAGAGAGAGAGATATTCATGGTACCTTTTCACAATATGTAGTGAATGAGGGAAAACATGTCACAAGTGATATTTGAACATAGGTGTGGAGCATAATGACATCTCCTCTTAACCACCCAGAACAGACCCAATTGAAGTAAGTGGTTAAGAGGAGAAGTTGTTATCCTCACTACCTAGATTCAAATATTACTTGTGACATGTTTTCCCTCATTTAGTGATTGGTGTGGAAATGTAGCATCAATTTAACTCTCTCTTAAATTCTTGAGAATAAGATGAGGTGATTCCAAACATTCTAGAGCCAAGGTTTAACTCAATTAGTTGATTAATAAACTTTATGTTTATTGTAAAAGATTAATAAGGAAAATTTTGATTAATAAACTTTATGTTTATTTTAAAAGATTAATAAGGAAAAGGTGACATAAAGAGGTAACTAAAATACACAAATCAATTAAAAGGGACCTATAAAGAGTTATTACAAAGTTATGGGAAGTCATCACCTCATAACTTTATTTTATTTCGCTTAAACAAATTGAATAGTGTGTTGGGCTCTGAATTTAACTTACACTATTAATTATAATAGTGTGGTGAGCCCTAAAGTTCACTAAGTTGACATTTTCCTTTTAACACAAAATACATTTTGAACTTCCCCTGTTGTATAAATAAAACGTTTCATGTTATTATTTATTTTTTAAAGTTTAGTTATAGAGTTGACATTTTCCTATTTTCCTTTTTACATAAAAGACATTTTGAACTTCCCATGTTTTATAAATGAAACGTTATGAAACGTTTCATGTTATTATTTATTTTTCTAAATACTTGAAATAAAAGGTTAATGGAACAAGCATACAAGTATAATAAAGTTCTAATCTACACCTTAATTGTAATCTACTAGGATAACTTGTTAAAATTTAAATGTTATTATAACACCTTAATTGCAATCTATGAGGATTAAATAATGGTTATAATTAAGAATACTTTTCATGAATACAAATTTTAACACATAATTGAGCTATATTAAATTTTGATTATTTTAACTATAATTTCATAAAATTCTCACATGTTGTTGATGATGATGATGATTAAACATCCACTAAGATTGAATTGATCTATCAGAATTTAAAAGAATAAGTGATTACTTGTGTTTCTTTAGAATTTTGTTTATGTGCTCGAAAAACATTAAGAGAAGCTTTCCAACATCACCATACTTTTGTTGAGTTAAGAGGTTAGGAAGGTTGGTAGTCTGACAAATATTTTGAAAATGAGATCTAATATGGGTATAAGCTGGACAATCTAAGAGAAAGTGATTTTAATCTTCAATCTTCTTAGTATCACAAAGGTGACACACTCTTTCAACCCATGGCATTTTAGGAATTGACCAACACCCAATTTCACTATGGATCTCATGAGAATTTTTTCTTATCTTAGCAATGATTTTTTTTTTCTTCACACTTGGAAAAACAGATAGATAATTTTTATCTTCTATATTAGGGTTGATTACATCCTAATAATACCTTAATTTTTTTTTTTCCTCTAACTCTTTATCACACCACATCTTCTCCTTAAATTTTGATATGGCGTTTTTTTTAATAGCATCTTTATTCTGCAAATTGGTGTCTTCCATGATTCCCCAATAGTTTATCCAAGACCAGGCATATTTATGCCATCCTCACTTGAGTCAATAGTGGTTATGACTCAATTTTGAAGCAATTTTAGGAAGCCTCTTGTCTTCCATGTTGCTTAAATTTTTATTATACATTAGGTATCTAATCATAGCCACGCTCTCAATGGGGGAGATGTTTGTTTCTAAGCAGAGGATGGGATAAGGCGTATTTCCTTTAATTTTGAGATTAGAGGTTATAAGATTCTTTTGTATTTGCACTACATTTCTCTAGGATTCACACGAGATACTACATATGTTGATTAATTTGGTTATTTTCCATTGATGTCTACACTTGAAGAATGTCTGGTAGCAAATTTCGGTAGCAAAAAGGTTTGGGTAATGGACCCAAGTTTGTTTGATGGATAATGGTATGAGTTTTGAAATATTTGCAGGTAAGACTATTATATATGGATAGTACATGCCATGACATTTCCGGTGGTATGTGGAACGTCACATAACTCCTCATGGTCAGAGATTTATGGCCATGTGAATTTGGAGAACCCTCATGAGTCATCCATAAGCCCCATAAACTCAAAGTGTTTGCAAAATAAATTATTTAAATAATAAATTTAATGGAGAAATCCCTAAAATAAGGAAAGTGAGATGCTACATGAAAGTATAAATAAGAGGCAAGACTCTGTCATTTAATCACACTTGATTATCATTGAATATCTATTTTTGTGAAAGGTTATTTGGGAAAGTATTATTAATAGAGAAAAATTACTGTAGAAAAAGTGCGGCCGGAAAAATGCGACAGAAAAAGTGTGACAGAAAAATCGTGGCAGAAAAAGTGTGGCAGAAAAATCGTGGAAGAAAAAGTGTGGTAGAAAATTCATGGTAGAAAAAAGTGTGAAAGAAAAATGGTCGTAGAAAAAGTGTGGCAGAAAAATCATGACAAAAAAATCGCGAAAGAAAAACTACGGCAGACAAATCACGGAAACAAAATGGTTGGGCTCTATTTATGAGAGATACAGAACATCTTGTTTGAGTTATGTTTTGTGAGCTAGGGTTTAACTCTTGAGGTGGTATTGGATGTTCAGTATTGCTGCATATATCAAATTTGTTGAGGGATACAATTGGTATTTTGTTGATGGTATTTGGCATATGGGTATTGGTCTTTTGGTTGTGATGTGTTGTTGAATTTGTTGGTTTAGCTTGAAGCTACATAACAATGAGGTTGTGGCACATGGTTTGATGTAACGGTTTATGGTATTTGGTTATGGGTAGCATTATGTATTGCTAGAGAACTTTTGATGGCTATATTGGTATATGTACTTGGTGTATGGTTGAGGTGCATGGTTGAGACAAGTGGTTGATGAGTTGCCACATACATGAGGTGTATACTTGATGATGTTGGTACATATTTATGAGTCATAATTTATGTGCATTTGATGCATGATTGGTACATATTTGGTGCATGGTTGATGCACTCGTTGATGGTACAGGTTGAGGTATAGGTTGGTGCATGGTTGATGCACTTGTTTATGGTACAGGTTGATGTATGGTATATGTTGGCACAAGTTATTGGTACAGGTTGTTACAGTTTGATTACATATTGATTGGTACATGTTTACAACAGTATATCTCACATTGATAGTGTGATAGTGGTTCCATCATTCTACTTCTACGTCAAGGCGGTTGGACGGGGCAATGACAGGTGGTTGTAGCCACTTTCTGGTTGTAGCTAGAAAACATAGGGAGTTGTAGCCTCCCTCTGGTTGTAGCTATATAATTGGGGAGTTGGAGCTTCCCTTAAGTTGTATCCTGAGAAACTAGGGGGTTGGAGTCTCCTTCCAGTTGCAGTTGGAAAACAAAGGAAGTTAGTGCTTCCAATGAATATAATTCTTCAAGACATATAAGAAAAAACATTCTGTGGTTTTCTCCCACTTTGGGTATCCACATAAAAACACGGGTGTACTGTGTATGTGTATGGTTTCTCATTTGTTCATTGTTTATTTACTCTGCAATTATTGGATGATAATGCTACACGGATATAACACTTGCATTATATGGTTGAAAAGGTTTATATTGATCTATTACTGATTCACACCCCTTCTCAATAATCCAACAATTGGTATCAGAGTAGGTTCCTTCAGAAATTAGTTTAACCACTAAAAGGTAGATCATGGAGAGAAACAACATGTATAAAAATGGAATACCACAATTTGATGGACAAAAGTATGGATTTTGGAGCAGAAGAATGAAAACATATATACAGGATCAGGGATTTGAAATTTGACAATCAGTTGTAGATGGATATAAAGAACCAGCAATTCCACCAACAAATGAAAGAACAATGAAACTCGAGAAAAATAATTCCAAAACCACAAATTCACTTCTGAATGGTCTTTGTGAATCAGTAAACAACAAAGTTATACATTGTAAATCTGCTAAAGAGATTTGGGACAAGCTCCAAAATATTTATGAAGAAGATTCAAAATTCAAAGCAACAAAGCTTCAAACTTACAGAGGTCAGTTCGGATAACTAAAGATGAAGGAAGATGAGAATATCACAACTTACTTCTTACGAATCGATGAAATAGTAAATGAAATCATAGAATTGGGAGAAGAAATTAAAGAATCTGTAATTGCTCAAAATATACTAAAATATCTTCCTATGAGATTTGATCCTAAGATATCAACACTAGAAGAAAGAACAGATCTAGACTCAATAAGCATGGACGAACTACATGGAATCTTCACAGCATATGAAATGAGAAATGAACAGGAAAATCCAGATATAAAAGAAGCAGCTTTCAAAGCATCCAAAAGGCCAAAGAAAAAGGGAAAGAAAAAATAAAAAGAACATAGCAACAGCACTGACATCTCGAAAGATGATGAAGAAATGACCAACTTTGTTAAAAGATTGAATAAGGTAACCAATGGGAGATATAAAGGTCAGTTTCCATTGATTTTTTTTAATTGTGATGGTATTGGTCATTTTGATAACAAATATCCTCATAAGAAAAATAAGAGGAATGATGAAGATTACTCAAATAGAAAACAAACATACAAAGGAAAAAGAACCACAAAGAAATATTTCAAGAAAATATTATGTACCAAAGAAGACATCTCCTCATTAGATGAATAAAGTCAGTGACAGTGAGATAAAAATAGTTATATTCATGGAAGTAGAAGACTCTGACAAAGAAGACACCGAAGAAGAATATGAAGAGGTCGAAGAAGAATATGAAGAGGCAAAAGTTGAATAACGAGAACAATTGTTGTGTTCCATAGAAGTTATAATAAGAGAGAAGAATAAAAACAAGAAGCTACAAGTGGAACTAGACAAGAAAGAAGACACGCAGGAACTAGAAGCACACAAAGAAAAACTAGAAGAAAGAGATAAGATCATTGGAAATTTGGAATCAACGATTGTCACATTAAGAAAGGATCTTGAAAAGAAAAATATGCAGAATAGCTCAAAAGTTTTGGATGACATTATCAATAGTAAAAAACCTCATCATGACAAGTCCAAACTTGGATACAATCAGACAAAAAATGGATCAAGATCTAAAACAACAGAACAAGAAACATATCCAAAAATCTATGTAGAAACAATCAAATGGGATAGGAAGATCTACAAGGAATATTATAGGGACACTCCTACACCAAGAATATTCAAATTTTAGAATCAACAACCGACAAATACACCTCAGGAAGAAGAAGGATTCATAAGAGAAAATCCTTTCAGAAGATATTCAACTCCCACGTATCAAACTATCTTTTTTGGTTTATATTATGCATGTAATAATTTTTGACATAAATATATGAATTGCAGAGCTAACATAAGGAACATAAACAAATTTGAAAGTCATACACAAAAGGGTTATCCAAGAAGGCCTAGTGAAACATAGAGAAGAAGTTACAAAAGGTTTGAATCATTGAGAACTGAAGTGGAATGCTACAAGTGTAACAACTTTGGACACATGGCCAAAGATTGCAGAGTGATAGTTCCTTCTAGAGAACCACAACAAAATAACAACAAGCACAGACAAGAACCTCAGAAGAGAACATGGATAAGAAAGCAGAAGCAATATAAAGATGAAGAATGCACACTTGCTCTACAAGCCAAGCAAAGGAAATGTGGTTGGTATGTTGACAATGGATGTTCAAAACACATACTAGGTGATAAATACAAGTTTCTTACATTAAGAAAGGAAAGAGATGGATCAGTCTCCTTCGAAAATGATGATTCAGCTAAAATCATTGGAAAAGACACAGTCATAATTGGAAACAAGAATACCAAGGAAAAAAATGTTCTACTAGTAGAAGATATGAAACATAATCTTCTAAGTGTGAGTCAAATGTGTGACCAAGGTCATAAAGTTACTTTTTATTTACAAAAGTGCAAGATAAGAAAAGAAGGTTCATGAAAATTGATTGCAACAGTTGTAAGAACTTCAAGCAACATATATGTACTAAGTGAAATTGGAAATGAAAAGTGTTTTATAGAAAATGAAGATGAAATTTGGATATGGCACAAGAGAATGGGTCACATACACTTTTATAACCTTGTCAAAGTCAGCAAAAAGGAAGAAGTTATAGAAATGCCCCAGATTACGAAACCAACCAACACTGTATGAAAGCATTGTCAACAAGGAAAACAAACAAAGACTAGGTTTAAATCAAAAGAATATTCAATGATAAGACCACTGGAAATTGTGCATACTAATCTAGTTGGACCAACTACAACAAAGGGTTGAAAATGTGTGAAATACTTTATGTTATTAATTTATGATTATACAAGAATGACTGCAGTTTTCTTTCTCATGAATAAGTCAGAAGCTTTTGAAAACTTCAAGGTCTACAAGGAAATGGTTGAAAATGAAATGGTTTCAAAAATCAAATGTTTGAGATCTAATAATGGAGGAGAGTTGACTTCAAAGTAATTTATGGACTACTACAACAGACATGGAATAAAAAGGCAATTCTTCGTTGCTAGGACACCTCAACAGAATGGAGTTGTTGAAATAAAGAACATGACAGTACACGAAATGGCTCAAACAATGTTAATGAATTCCAAATTTATAGATATATTTTGGACACATGCAGTGCATACAACATTTTACATTCAAAACAAAATAATTCTCAGAAACACTACTGACAAAACTCCCTACGAGCTATGTAAAGGAAGACCAACAAATGTGAAGAACTTTAGAGTATTTGGAAGAAAATGATACATCAAAAGATAAGATGGCAGAATGGGAAAGTTTGACTCTCGTGTGGACAAAGAAGTACTTTTTGGTTACTCAAGTACAAGGTAAGCATACAAGTGTTACAATTTGAGGTTGAAAAAAGTTCTGGAAAGAATCAATGTAACAATTGATTAAACAGGTGGACAAGAATTAAAGGAAGAAGAAAATGAATCAATGGAACAACTTTACGAAGAAGAAGTAGAAGATGAATAAGAAGTAGAAGGGGGAGATGAAGAGGATCAAACAGAAGTACAAGAGAAAGTTCAACAAGTTCCTCCAAAGACACCTAGAAAATGAGTACAGAAGAATCATCCTTTAGATAAGATTATCAGAAACAAAGATGAAGGAGTTGAGACTAGAAGAAGAATATGTTCACCAGAACAAACACACCTAGCACTCTCATCTATGATTGAACCAAACATTTTTTAAGAGACCAACAAGGATGAATTTTTTAATAAGGCCATGGATGAAAAATTGGATCAAATAGAGAATAATGACACTTGAGAATTGGTTCCAAGACCAAAGAAAAATAATGTGATTGGCACAAAGTAGGTATTCAAAAATAAATTAAATGAAGATGGATAGGTTACAAGGAACAAATATATATTAGTATTTAAAGGATGTGCATAGGTTGAAGGAATCGACTTTGAAGAGACATTTTGCTCTAGTTGTCAGAATGGAAGAAATATGATTGCTCTTATCTTATGCATGCTCCAAGAATATTAAAATGTATCCGATGGACATGAAATCATCTTTTTTGAATGGGGAACTTGAAGAAGTCTACATTGAACAGCCAGAAGGATTTTGGTTGTCATAGAATGCATATTATTCATGTAAATTGAAGAAGACTTTGTATGGTCTAAAACAGTCAACTAAAGCATGGTACTCTAGACTGGATAAATATCTACAACAAGCAAGGTTCAAAAAAGAAAGTGCAGACAACAACCTCTACATCAAGGTAACTCAAGATAGTATTTTATTAATTGAAGTTTATGTTGATGATATTATTTTTAGAAGTATAGATGATAGGTTAAGCCATAAATTTGCAAAGGATATGCATAATTAACTTGAAATTTCATTACTGGGAGAACTATCCTTCTTTTTCGGTCTTTAGATATGTCAAAGAAACCAAGGAATTTTTATTTCTCAAACTAAGTATATCAGAGAAATGTTAAAGAGGTTCAGAATGGAATATTGAAAACCAGTTACCACTCCTATGCAAACTAGTTGCAAGTTGAGAAAACATGTTGATTCAAAGTCTATAGACCAGAGGCAATACATGTCAATGATTGGTATCTTACTATATGTGACAACATCCAGACTAGATGTAATGCAGAAAGTTGTCCAGGTGGCACAATTTCAAGAAACACCAAAGGAATCACATGTGTTAGCAGTGAAGAGTATTTTTAGATATCTAAAAGGAACAAAAGAGTGTGGATTATGGTATCCAAAAGGAAAGGATCTATCACATATTTTCTACACAGATAAAGATTGGACAAGTTGCATTGATGACCGACGAAGCACCAATGGAGCAACGTTCTACTGGGGTGAGTGTTTAGTATCATGGTTAAGCAAGAAAAAATAATCAATATGTTTATCTATAGCTGAGGTAGAGTGTATTGAAGCAGCATCATGTTGTACACAGCATCTATGGATGAAACAAACTCTGATAGATATACAAGTTGAGAATGATGAGCCCATTCCAATCTATTGTGATAATACAAGCACCATCAGTATCTCAAACAACACGGTGATGCACTCCAAGATGAAGAACATTCTAATCAAGTATCACTTTCTACAGAAACAGGTTGCAGAGAAGAACATCAAAGTTGAATATGTGGGCACAAAAGAACAAGTGAAAGATATATTTACAAAATTACTTCCAAGAGAAGCCTTTGAGTATCTTCGCCAGAGACTCGAAGTAATTTCTACTCCAAAATGAATGTTTTTGAATGCTTATCTTATATGTCTTATATTTACACGAGGAAGCACCATAAAGAGGAAAATTCAGGTTAGGAGATTATTTTTAGGAAGAGTTCAGTCATGGGGAGCAGCCCTGGATGGAAATATACATTTTCCATTGATGACAAAGGGGGAGATATTTATCAGATGCAAAGATAGAATTGCTTGGAGAAAGAGAGCAGAGGCATGGTTCCATGGGGAGCGATGGTAACAGGGGGAGCATGAGTGAAATGAATTTAGTATTTCATCATAGTATTTTCATCAAGGCCAAAGGGGGATATTGCTGATTAATTGGGTTAGTTTCCATTGATGTCAACCCTTGAAGAAAATCCAATAGAAAATTCGGATAGCACAAAGGTTTGGGTAATGGAGCCAAGTTTGTTTGATGGAGAAATGTAATGAGTTTTGATATATTTTTAGGTAAGACTATTCTACATAGATATTATATGTCATGCAATTTCCTCTGGTACGTAGAACGTCACATAACTCCTCATGGTTAGAGAGTTATGGCCATGTGAAGTTGGAGAACCCTCATGAGTCATCTAGAAGCCCCAAAAAGTCAAAGTGTTGCAAAAGAAATTATTTAAATAACAAAGTTAATGGAGCAATCCCTAAAATAAAGAAAGTGGAATGCTACATGAAAGTATAAACAAGAGGCAAGGCTCTCTCAGTTAATCACACCTGAATATCATTGAATATCTATTTTTGTGAAAGGTTATTTGGAAAGGTATTATTAATAGAGAAAAATTGCAGCAGAAAAAGTGCGGTAGGAAAAGTGCGGCAAAAAACGTGCAGTAGGAAAAGTGCGGCAGAAAAAGTATGACAGAAAAATCGTGGCAGAAAAAGTGTGGCAGAAAAATCGCGACAGAAAAAGTGTGGCACAAAAATCACGACAAAAAATTCACGGCAGAAAAAATTGCGGCAAAAAAATCACGACAACAACATGGTTGGGGTCTATTTATGAGAGATATGGCACATCTTGTTTGAGGTATGTTTTGTGAGCTATGGTTTAGCTCTTGAGATGGTATTGGATGTTCAGTATTACTTCATATATCAGATTTGTTGAGGGATACAATTGGTATTTTTTTGTTGGTATTTGACATATGGGTATTGGTATTTTGGTTGTGATGTGTGGTTGAAGTTGTTGGTTTAGCTTGAAGCTACATAATAGTGAGGTTGTGGCACATGGTTTGATGTAAGGGTTTATGGTATTTGGTTATGGATAGTGTGATATATTGCTAGATAAATTTTGATGGTTAGGGTGAAATCATGAAGGTGGGTTACACTTTTGCTTGTTTTATGACAAAAAAAACTGTATTTTCACAAGTTATTCAACTTCCGACATATAAATGTATTTTTTTTATTTTGAATTTCACTTTACAGTAAAAACAAAACTTGTGAAGAATTG
>JASDQU010194452.1:0-19864 GCA_032191745.1 Picea mariana | reverse complement strand
ATACGGTTTCACATTTGATGGTTTTCATTCACTTTGCACACCCATTTCATTTATATTCTTTTTGGAGACAATGGCATCCTATATTCTCTTTGCTCGGTCTTTGATTACTCTAGCCTTAGAGACAATACCATCATATTTATCATGCACATCCTCTAGATAGAGTTCAATTTCTTCAAGTATATTTTGGTGACCTCCTTGAATCTTGTCTTCTTTCTCATTTTGAAGTTGCAATGTGACTTCATCTATCGAATTCTTACGTCCTTCTTAAATTCAAGATTGCATTTCTGATTTTGCCTCATTAGTATTTAGAGATTCCTCAACCTTCTTGAATATTTTCTCTTTCCATTGATGATGATCTATCCACCCAAAATTAGTTCTTGTTGGTCTTAATACTTGATGGCTAGTTGTTGCATAATTTTCTTTTCCTTGATTCCAAGTATCGTTGTTGAAGATTCTCCAATTTGTAGTAGATGTTGGTCTTTGATAATATCCCGTTGAATGGTTTTGTAATTCCATGTTCCATGAATATCGATGAATATTCCATCTTATTCCTTGATAATGTTGATGTTAATCTTATTGTATTTCTTGATAATGAGGGTGTTGATATGGTTTCACATTTGATGGTTTTCCTTCACTTTGCACATCCATTTCACCTATCTTCTTTTTAGAGACAATGGCATCCTCTATCTTCTTTGCTTGGTCTTTGATTACTCTAGCCTTGGAGATAATACCATCATATTTAGCATGTGCATCCTCTAGATAGAGTTCAAATTCTTTAAGTATCTTTTGGTGACCTCCTTGAATGTTGTCTTCTCTCTCCTTTTGAAGTTGCAATGTGACTCTATCTATCAAATTTTTATGCCCTTCTACAATTCTAGATTACATTTCTGATTTTACCTCATTAGTATTTAGGGGTTCCTCAACCTTCTTGCGAATTTCCTCTATAAGTTTTTTGATAACATCTTCTTTAATTTTTGTGGTAATATCTTCATCCCTATTCTTTGATTTAGATTCCTATAATTTCCTATTCACCTTCTTAACATCATTAAGACGTTCTTGATTATAATTACACATCCTTTTTATTTCTTCATATTTATTTTTTAGTTATTCCTTTAACTCATTTTTTCTAACTTTCCTTTGCTAATATTTTCTTGTTTCAAATTCTTAACCTCCTTAATGAGTGATTCATTAAGAGATTGCATCTTGACGAATTCATCGTCTTTCTTAATAATATATTTTCTTAGTTCTTCAATATATTTTTGTAATTTGGAAACTTTTTCTTTAATTTGAATTAACTCACCTCAAATTTGATGCATTGCTTCTATTTTTGTATTCCTACTCCATTATTTGTGAATAATTTTTCAAATTCTTCCCATGTGATGTTCCATCAGGTATCATAATCAATACTCATCCACCGCTTCCAAGCTTCGCTAAAAAAACAAGTTCTTGCCATTGATAATTCATACTATATGTTGGTTACTTATGTCCTATACTATCTGAGTTTATTGACCCAGGGTTCATGTCTGTTCGGGTTTCCAACAAAGCCTCTAAAACTATCAGCCCTCCTGGTAAACCAGAAGGCAACGCAACACATAGAATGTGTTGTGTAGTCTCACCTGAGATAGATTTAATGGGTGGATGTAATACTCATGTGTTTACAGCCTAGGATTGAGTGGGAGATAAGCGAGCTAAATATTGAACCATTATTATGACTTTTAAATGCAACATACTGTTATTCACGATTTATGCAGTAGATCCATAGGCTTATTCCCTTAATATCGCAAAATCACTAAACAAGCAATAGAATAACTCATTCATTCAACATATTAATAACTGCTTCAGACAATAAGATATGAAAACATTCATCACATAACACAGATGTTACCGTGGTTCACCCCCTCTTGGGCTACATCCACAAAGATTTGGCTCTCAGTTCTTTTATTATAGTCGTTCTGTCGCTGCAGCGTCGTGCGCTTACAATTCTCCTCTGTTGGGTAAGATCTATATGAGGCAAACTAGATCGCACGAGGCTCCTCAGCCTGTGATCTCATCCTCAAGATCAACCTTCTCTCATCTCTTCTAGCTCAACAACTTACAAAATAGCTCATACAACAAAACATTACATATCGCATCAACTCATGCATAACTTAGAATAGCATAATAGTACTCCGAAGTGAACTGATCATGATGCCTAAACATCTATATTTATACATTTTGGGCTCTTCAGCCATTTACAATACCTTACCAAAACCCTAACCCTGTTGTCATTAGGTCTTCCTCCCATGCGTGTGTGTTGTTCTTCCTTCCAGCTGTCGCTTTCCTTGTGCATGCCTTCCTTGCATGCGCGTGTGTTGTGTTTCCTTCCAGCTGTTGCTTCTCTTGTGCACACTTTCTTTCCCAAAAATGCCATGCTTTTCCTCTTTGGCCTTTGGCCTACCTCCAACAAGTCCCCAACACTGACATGTGGCTTGTCTCGAGCCACTTAATCTTTGTGTGCCTCCTCGATCTCCTTGGTGATTGCCTGGAACTTTTCCTTGAGTGTTGTTTCCTATGTATGCGCCTACGCAGTCTTCTCCTTGAGTGTGTCCACTATATGGACTGTAATTTCCTCACTGATCAATTCCACACACTCTACCTGGGTTTGTGTTGTATGTGCCTTGGCTTCCTCTTCTTGTGCCAGCACTTCTGCTACCCGTTATTGCAACGGTTCCATTTGAGCCTATCGCTCATGTTTCTGCGTTTGTGTAGTAATTAGCTCTGTCTGCAATCTCTTCATGTCCTGCGTCCCTTTGACGCATTCTATGATTTGTATTGTCTTATGCTTCTGCTTGAGCTCTTGGATCGTTGTGTTGATCCTTTCTTCTTCCTTGTCCCATTATTGGACTTGTTGATCCTCCTCTAACTTCGTCCAAAGCTGCGCTGCTTTATCGAAAAAGTAAGTTGTTGTACTGACCTACTGCTCTATCTCTTGCAGTTGCATTGTTGCTTCCTACTTCCTTTGCTCATTCACTGTTGGTGGAGTGGTTGGTGTGAGATGTTGTTGGAGATTCTCTATCTCCCTCTTATATTGATCCATTTCCTGCGCAATCCGATCAATATTTTTTGTTGCTGTGATTTCCTCTTCCTGTGCGACCTGTGGAATCTTATCGTAAGTTCCTACCACTTTCTGCTCCAATCCTTTTATGCGCTCCCTTTCCTCCGGGTCTCAGATTTAGCCTTCTCATAGACTATTTCCAGCACCTCTCGATTCTTTGTTGCATGCTTCTTTTCGGTTAAGTGTTTGTGTGCACGAGATTGTACCTCGTGGTTTACACTTACATGCAACATGTGTAGTGCCCCTGATGGTATCCTCGTCAACACAAGTTGAATTTGGCTTAAGTCCTTCAAGGGTGTCTGCCCCACAATTTTGTCTATGCGCAACATACTAGGGTTGATATGGAATGTTACGTGCGGTTGCAGTATTTCCTGGACTGACTCTTGTTCCTCTTCTTGCACTCTTCCTTTTGTCTGTGGTGCTAATGGTTTGAGTCCCCTGCTGCTTGTTGGATGCTTTTCCCCGATTTTCTTGAGGAGTTGCCACATGTCTACCAATTTCTCTTCAATCCTATCCCTAGGGTGTGCAGCATGGTCGAAGTCTTCAGATAGACAATCCTGAACCATTTGGGCTATCATTTCCCCATCGTCATCCGTGATCATATACTCTAGTGGTGTTCTTTGTGCCTTTGATTTCTTGCGCACACCTCTTGTCTGTGTTGCTGGCCTCTTGTTTCCCCTCGGTTCCTGTGGGTTGGGATTTACTGTGGTATCTTGCACGGGTTTGGCCTGTTTATGTTGCTCCTTGGCCGACTGCATCTTATCTTTCTTTCCATTCTGGGGCCTTGTCTTCATTGACTCTTTGTTTGTCTGTGTTGTCCTGCCGTGGCCCGTTCTTTGTCTCTTGGGAACTTGAATTTCCTTTGGTTGGGTCTCTCCCTACCCTGCCTCTTCTTCTGTTGTTATTTCCAGTATTTCCTGGGTAAGGACGAGAGTCTTCCACTCATCGTCCCATTCGCTGATGACCATGTCAATGTCCCACTCTGTGATACAATAATGCATTTGCAGCCATTGTTTATCTAGATCCTTCCTTGCATGTATCCACATTTCATGTCATGTGGCCTGGAAGTTGGCGATGTCCCCATAGCACACGACAACTTTTGGTGTTATTCTCCACATCTTGGAGATGGCTTCTTGTAGGTTCCGTAGGTATCCTTCAAAGATAGACCCATTCGCCTTTTTTCTCCTGGCCTCTAGCTTGGATTTGAGCAACAAATATCTTGCCCCTTGATTTGGTTTGGGTATAGTGCCAAACTATGTGCCTTGGCTCTCTCCATCCCATAAAGGCTATTAGTGTGATCATCCATGAATAGTGGAATTCTGTTCCTAGATCCTATGCATCCTTGCAATCAACCAGGAATAGGTTCAAGAGATATGGTGCCCAGATCATTGAGGTGCCTTCTATGCACTCAGCTGCAACTGTAACGGCTATGGTTGGGACTTCCTCCCTACGGCATTTTCTTAGCAACTTGCAGGCTAAGATCTTCGCGCCAAGTTGTGTTGCAGCATCGTTGATCCTTTTGATAATGATCCCTCTGATTCCCCTGTCAGTGTCATACTTTTTCTTCATGTCTTCTGCTAGCGCTTTCTCCCTAGATTTGTCATCCAGAAATTGCACGGGATCCATGATCCGAGTTGGCAATCCTGTTATGTTCATGATAAGCTTTATTGACACGAGTTTGTCCAACCAGATGTCCCCGCCATGTGTGACTGCTAGCAACTGCTTGACACATGTTGTTGCGTGTTGACCCCTGCCAAAATGTGGTAGGTCCACCAGACCTAAAATTCTTGTCTTATGCAACCTAGTTGCTCATTGGAGTGGTTGATCAAGCAGTTCCCCAAACCGACTCATGCCCATTGTCTCCATGTATACTCTTTTTGCAAGTTTCGAGAACTTGTCTTTGTCTGCTATGTCGTGGTCCGAGTATTTGAGCTTCCCGACGTGGCCTAGTAGCTCTGGTCCTACCTGTACCCCATCTGGTATGCGTGGTAGAACGATTTTTGATGTCAGTTTTTTGCGAGGTGATTTGGGTATTTGTATCTTGTCTTTCCTTGATGGCAGTGGTTGGCTTGAAGTTCCAGTGACTTTTGTTTGTTCCTCAGTCTACCATTCTGGTTGACCTGTGATATCCTCGACCGCTCCCTCCAGTGGGTGGTCTGATATGGTCATTTGAGACTTGTCTGTCTCGATTGTTGCATCCCAATTCGACTTCATTTCATTGCCTTCCAGAACTGGTCTGGTGTTTTTTGGTTGTACCTCCTTCAGGGTTTTTATTTCTTGGTTCTGCGGCTCTTGTACCTCTGTCGGTATGTCTGTATTCGTGCCCTCCAGTGCTAGTTGTTGGATTTATTTCAGTATGGGTGTCGAGTGCACCTATGTTGTCTCCAGGGATGGGATTTCATCAATGTTGATGATCTTCGACGGTTGTTGTTCACCTTCTTCCACCTATCCACATGACCTAGTCTGAACTCTGGTTTTTCTGGTGGTCTGGATCGCTTCTGCTTGCTTGGGAAGTGCCATGGCAGTGAATGTCGACTTTTTATTGGGTTCAAATGATCTCTGTGACCTTTGTGAGCTCGCTCTGTGCTTTTCGTCCTCTATTGCTCTATGTCTGCTCTTCTTTCATGAATAGACTGTTTGCTTCCGTGTTCGTGTGTTGTATGGGTTTTCCATGAAGCTTGTCAATGACACTTCCTTCATTATGGTTTTTAATGCACCTTAACTACAGGTTCAATGTAGCTTCGGCGGGTTTGTACTTGCCATTACTTTGTCTTTCCATCTTCAGTTAGTGCGTTTCATGTGGCATCCCATCTGTCCTTGTCGTCCTTTAATTTTTCCTAGTGTTGTCATGTCGTCCTATTTTTGCCAACTTTCCTTTTCCCGCTCGTTTCCCTTTTTATGTGATTGTTGTCCTTCTCCTCGCTGAGGTTGTGTTTATAAATTCTTGTGACCTTTCTACCGTTGGCGCACTGCGCCCTCCTTGGTTCTTACCTTCTTCTTTTTTTCGACTGCGCGGTGGGTGGTTGACTGTCCTTGTAGAGATTTAGTCGACTCCCATTAATCATCCCTTTGAGTTCTGTGCCTGATAAGTCTCTCAAATGTACAACTCCTCCATCTATGACAGATTTTACTTCATATGGTCCTAGCCAATGCATTCTGAGCTTTCTGAGGTGTTGAAACGATTTGTTGTCATACATTAGTACTAGGTCTCCTTCCTTAAACGTCTTCTTCTTGATGTGTCGATCGTGCCAAGCTTTATCTCTTGATTTATGAACTTGTTGATGGAATCCTGCTAAGATCTTGTCTTCCTCCATGGTCATTAACTGGTTCATTCTCTCTTGTACTGCGCCTCATTCTATCATTTGTGTGATTGTTGCTATGTGCAACATTGGTACTAGGAATTCTAATGGCACCACTGCTTCTTGGACATAAACTAGTGTAAATGGTGTGTGCCCTATCAATTTTTTGCACGTAGTCCTGTAGGCCCATAATATTGCTGGTACTTTGAGATCCCAATCATCCCTGTTAACGTTATAGATCTTTGTTAATGCATTCTCCAAGATTTTGTTAAATGCTTCCACAGTACCGTTTGCATGTGGGTGATATGGTGTGCTCTTTTGATGATGGACTTCAAACTCTTCATTCATAGTGTTGATGGTGATGTTTATGAAGTGCGTGCCTTCGTCACTCATTAAAATTCTTGGACACCCAAATCTAGTGATTACTTGTTCGAATAAAAAATGTGTTGTTGTTTCTGCACTGCAATCTTTTACTGGTGAGGCTTCCACCCATCTTGTTAGGTATTTCGTCGCAATGATAATGTACCTTGCTCCTATTCTTTTTGCTGGTGGGTTGATTGGTCCCACAAAATCTATTTCCCATTTATCAAATGCTTGGAGTGTTACTTGTGGTCGTAATGGAATCTCGTCCCTTCTGTTGGGTTTGCCTACCCTTTGACAGACATCACATTTTTGACAGTACTCCTTCGAGTCTCTATGAATCATTGGCCACCATAGTCCTGCACGCAATACCTTATGCGTGGTATCTTTGCCTGCATAATGCCCTCTTGTTATTCCTTCATGGGATTTTGCTAAAACTCTTGGTATTTCCTGTTCTAACACATATCTTCACAAGATTCTATCTGTGCCCATCTTATATAAATGTCCTGCAATCAGTTGATAGTCGGCGATGAGGACTACCAGGTTTTTCTTCTGTGCAGTGTTATACTCTTGTGGCGTAGTACCTGTGCTCAAGTACTAGATGATATCTGTGAAGTATTCATCAACGATCTGAACTGAGAATAGCTATGCATCCGAAAAGTTGTCCTCCAAGTTTGTAGGTTCTTCTCCATTGGTGAGGCTTGATAAATGGTCAAGTCCTGTATTTAGCTTTCCTGGTTTGATGATTACTTCAAAGTAAAATTCTTGGAACAATAGTAACCATCGACAGATTCTCCCCCCCAACACTAGCTTGTTGACTAAATATTTCAGGGCTGAGTGATCTTTGAACATCTTAAAGTGTTTCCCCAATAAGTAATGTCTGAACTTTTGCAGTGCATAGACCATAGCTAGTCCTTCTCTTTCTATCGTGTTATAGTTTTGTTCTGAGTTAGATAAATTTCTACTCGCAAATGCTATCGGGTGATCCAAGTCCCCCGCTCACGGCTATGCCAAGATAGCTCCAAGTGCTATGGCTAATGCATCTACATGTACGTGGAATGTCTTCTCCCAATCTGGAAAGACTAATATCGGTGCGGTGACCATATTTTCCTTTAGGGTATCCAGACCATGTTGGCAATCGTCATTCCACTGAAACTTTGTATCATTTCTTAGCAGCTTTTCCATCGGTGCAGTTATCTGTGCATAACATTTGATAAATTTCTTGTAGTAACCTATGTGTCCCAACGTCACTCTTAGCTGACAGAGTGTTTTTGGTGGTGGTAAGTTAACAATGATTGTGATCTTTGCAAGATCTACTAATAAACCTTGTTTGCGTACTATATGGCCCAATAGTATCCTGAACAGTGTTCTGAATATGCATTTCTTTATATTCAGTGATATCTGACACTGTCTGTATCTTTCTAACATTATCCTTAAGACTTCTACATTATTTTTCAACAAAATGTAGACCGTCCAGTCATCCAGGTATACTTCTAGAATCTGGTGGATGAATTCCTTAAACACAGCAATGACTACTCTGGAAAAGATTGTTGGCGCATTCTTCAGTCCAAACGACATGATTGTGTATTGGTAAGATCCCCATTCTGTCGCAAACATGGTCTTGTATTTGTCTTCTTGTGTTATCTTGATCTGATGGTAGCCTGAGAATCCATCAATGAATGAGTAGGCTTCATGTCCTCCTACGTTCTCTAACACTTCATCCATGAAGGGTGTAGGGAATGGGTTGTGTAGTCCTGCATTGTTCAAATTCTACAAGTCGACTCATATCATGATCCCTCCTTGTTTCTTGTCATGTACTACCATCGGGATTATCCATTCTGATTCTTCGACTGATTCTATGATGTTGACTTCTAGCATCCTCTCAATCTCATCTTTTACTTTCTTCTTATATATGGGGTTCAGTCTATATGGTCGTTGTCTGATCGATCTCGCTTCTGTTTTGAGTGGTATCTTCATCTCTCCTAGCTCTCCTGCTATACCCTTCATCTCTGTAAATGTCGTGGGGAACAAGTCATTGTAGTTGCACAATAGCTCTGTTATGCTTTCCACTGTTTGCTCATCCCAGTGATCTCCAATGTTGGCCATTTTGGGCTGCTCCGCTGTCCCAATATTGACTTTCTTTACTTTGATCACCGTGGCAATAACTTCTGATTCTATAGGTGGACCTTCCACTTCACTTTCTCCTTCTGCTTCTGCAATCTAAATATCGCGCGGATCATCTTCATCAGGTGCTTCCTCTTGCACATGGTAACATGACATGAGTTCTTTCACTGTTTGTTTGTTTCGTTGTTGTTCTTCTATGATCATTTCAACTTTTGGATCTTTGATGAATATCACTCCTCTTATTTTCTTCAGCGTGGCATCTATGTTGGGGTTCTCATGCTCGAATAATAAAGTGACTGTAAAATTTTGTTGCAATGTCATCCAGGTCGTAGTTCCTTTGTGCAATTCCTGGTCTATATACCAGTTTGCTGGTATGCCCTCTAGGGTATGTATAAAATAATGAGGCCATTCCTCTAGAGGTGTCATTTTCCATAGTGTTCTACACTCCTCCAAGTGTTTTTTTGGTTCTCTTTGTTCATCATACTTCTATTGTTTGTTGTTTTTATGTTCAGTGCTGAACATTATGCCCAATAACCGCTTGCATTGGTACCAGTCTGTGATTGTCTCTTTGTGTGCACCCCACCATCGTGCGGGTGTGGCCTTGAGTGCTATATCTAGTGCTAACAATCTCTGATTTTCTAAGACTTCATCTTCATACTGTGCTAAGAATGTCTCTAGATCGTTTACTCCGTGGAAACTGGGTGGTTCTCTAATTTCTATACCTACCCATTTTATGGCGCGGTCTATTCGTGCACATCTCCTCGTGGATACTTCATGTAGCCTTTGTTGCCAGTTCTCTAAACCGGTATCTGAATTTGTTGCATAGAAGTGATGCTCCGCCAACTGAGTATCTCGTCTGCAGTTAGGTTTACATAATCCTCATTGAGCACAGTTGTTCTGTACAACTGGTCGATTTCTTCTAGGTCCAAACAAGTAGACTCTACGAACCTCTCTCCTTCTGATGGGTCTAATGGCGTGATGACACTATATTCTCCTGACTCAAATGTCATTTTTTCAGTCTTTAAGTTGATTATGGCCTGGTTGTCAAACGCCCAATCCAGACCAAGCAATGTTGGGTAAGCTGTCGTGTCATCCACTATTTAAATGAATTCAAAATCTGCTTTAGTGTGCACTCCATCTAGGTCTATTGTCACTCCTTTCAGTCTGCCTATCAATAGGACTCTGTGTTGGTTTTGTAGTTTCAATTGAACATGTGAATATCCTAATGTGGGCTCTCCCATGCATTGCCATGTCTTCTTTGGTAGTACATTAACTTCAGATCCTAGATCTAGTATAATGTCTCCCATATTGAAATCTCCAATGTTGGTATTCAGTCTAAATTCCCTACTTGTTCTTCTTCTTGTGTGTAGGTGATCAATAGTTGTTGGTTATATCTTTTCTTTTGTCTCGAGGCTACATTTTTCTAGTATGTTTTGCAAGATTTTCACAGATGTTGGATCACTTAATACCTTTACACATGATTGCAAAAATCCTTTGATTGTACTTACTTGGCCCATGGATTATATTTCGTTGGTATGATCCAATAGTGGAGGCATTTCGTATTCGGGTGCTTCATTCCTTTGTTTCGCAGTTGAAGTCGTCACAATATCCTCCTTCTGAAATTCTTGTCGGGCTTGCTTAAATATCTCTTTTTCCTTCTGCATGTCGAACTACTTCCTTGGTTCGTTGTTCTTTTTCACCCATTGATTTTGTGTTGGTGCTTATTGAACAGTGTCATCCCCTATTTTCTCTCCTCCACGAGTAACTATATTAATGTTCCGTCCTTCATCCCTTGCTTTAGTGGAAATCCACTGAACATTCTGGTTGTTCTGATTCCTCTTTTCCTGAATCTTTACTAGTAGTGTCGAACATTCTTCTGTATCATGGTCCGATGCATGACAATACATACAGGTTGTTGGTGGAAGTGGGCATTCCCTTGCATAATGTCTTGGTTGTTGACAATTGTGACACACCATTGGTCCTCTACCTCGTCTGAAACCTCCTCGGGCTTGTCCTCCACCTCTATAGGCTGCTCAATCTCCTCTCGGCACATTATACAGAGGCACGTGATTATACTGCATGGTATTGTATTGAGGTTGTACCATGTTGTACTGTTGTTGCACGTTATTATATGGTTATTACGCAGTATTATACTGTTGTTGTGAAGTGTTGTATGGAGTTGGACCTTGATTAAACTGTGGTGTGGCTTGCCTAGTCAGCATTTTTGCCTGCACTCTATATGCGTCTGATGTCCTTTCTCGCATCAACTCCATAGTTCTGTAATATTTGTCATCGTGGCCCACTGACTTGCAAAAGGTGCAATATGAGATCTTCGGGACTGTCTGGTATTTCTGCATCATCGTGCAGTGATCAGGGTTGTGATCCGGTTTCTTGCAGATTTCACACCACAATCCTCCTGTTCGTAGTGGATTTGGCATTCATGTTGCCATATACTGCATGAATGTTGGGCATTCATTCTTGTGGTGTCTTTATGTCCTGCATGTGGTACACCAAATGGCTTCTTGTTTGTCCTTGTTCTTATTCTGGTTCAGCTGAAACGTTAAGTTCTCCAAGTCCTCCTTCAGTTCTTCAATAGCCGGGTCCGTTTGTTGATACTAATTTTCTTCCAGTTGTAAGTATGCCTGCAGAGCTTCTGCCTGCGTTTGGAACTTCTATTGTCACAAAGGGTATTTTAAGTGCGGTAGCAATGAATTGACAAACAAGTGTTTGTTCTGCGTCTCGGTCATGAGATACTTCAACTTACCCTTCAGTGGCTTGAATCTCTGATCAATCTCCCATACAAACTCTCCTGGTTTCTGTCGGATTTCTATCATCTCGTTCATGTATTGATCCTCTGAGATCGGATTTTGGAACTCATTTATCAGTAACTTCTTAATTTCTTCCAGTGTCCTTTTCATCCCAGGGGCATTGTTTGCATCTAAACTCATGTACCAGTCTAGTGCGCGGTCTCTTAGCGTAATAGCTAGCTGCGCAAGTTTGGTATCTTCATCAGTGATCTATTTTGCGTCCCAGATCTTTGCACAAATGAACAAATGTTTCTCAGAGTCTTCTACTACTTCTCCTTGAAATTCGGGTAACCTGATCATGGGATCGTGTCTGACCATTCTGAATGTTGAACTACTACCTCCTCGCGGTGTAGATACCTGACTACTGTTGCCTGAACTGGATCCTCCAGTTGTTGCTCCTTGTGTAGATGTAATTCCTACTGTTGGACTTCCTCCGAACTTCAGTTGTCTAAACGATGGTGTTCTCTTTGGTGTATTAGTCACACATGGGTTTATGGGTTCCACACTGACATTGATATCAATAGGATGATTGCCTTCTCCTCCTGCTCTTGGACCTCTCGTCTTTCGCTCATATGTTGCACACAAGATTTCCTCAATCTGCTCCATAGCCTGGAGACCCTCTACCTCTTCCTCATCACTTGTCAAGCCTTACCTCGCGGCTATAGCTCTCTTCTTGGTATTCACCTTGTATTGGTAGGGTGCTCCGCTACCCGTCTTTCCCGTTGTCGCCAAGATCCACTTGATCTGGTCATCATCCATCATGATCATGTCCAAAGGTTCCTCCTCCTTCTTGCCCTTATCCTTTCCTCCTTCCATTTCTCCTCTTTTTGTCTGTGCTTCCCCCCTTCCCCCATGCACGCAGGGAAGTTTAGTTGTTTGATTCCCTTGTCATTACACCTTTGTTATATAGCAATATCTTAATCGAAGTATAGAGTGATCGAATGTACCTTCCTCGAGGTTCCCGTAGAAACTCTTGCTCCACTATGCTATACGACTTCGTTGTGTCTACTGCAAACTCTGTGATAAAACCTACCACAATACTATCAAACCAAAAGTCTACTGCGTGGGTGAACTTGTTGTTCGCCTGCTGAAGTTGCTCAATCTGTACCGAGGTCCACTCTAGCTGTCGAATCCAGTTCATTGCGTGGTTATCCTTCAACCTTAGTATCCACTTCTGTAATAGATGTGGAAAATCACAGAAAATGACTTCGTGTAAATCAATAAACACGTATTTCTCAAGATATTTGTGAGGTGTTAGTCTAGGGTTTCTATTGTCATTTTGTGCAAACTCTAGCTCCTTAGTTCTTAGACAAGTTTCAATCTCTGTTTTTGTGGGATTCCACTGCCTCAACATTCCCTCCTAATGGCTCATTGGTCTCTTCCCTAACCTTTTCTCAAGTTGCTTCYGATAGATCTTCAAGTTATCTTCTCTACTCAATCCTCTCATGTTCCTACCAACGACAACATAACCATTTGTTGGTTACTTTTGTCTTATACTGTCCGATTTTATTGACCCAGGGTTCATGTCTGTTCGAGTTTCCAACAAAGCCTCTAAAACTATCGGCCCTCTTGGTAAACCAGAGGGCAACGCAACACATAGAATGTCTTGCGCAGTCTCGCCCGAGATAGCTTTAATGGGTGGTTGTAATAATCAGGTGTTTACAGCCTAGGATTGAGTGGGAGATAAACGAGCTAAATATTGAACCATTATTATGACTTGTAAATGCAACATACTTTTATTCACGATTTATGCAGTAGATCCGTAGGCTTATTCCCTTAATATCACAAAAGCACTAAACAAGCAATAGAATAACTCATTCATTCAACATAATAATAACTACTTTAGACAATAAGATATGCAAACATTCATCACATAACACAGATGTTACCGTGGTTCACCCCCTCCTGGGCTACATCCACAAAGATTTGGCTCTCATCTCTTTTATTATAGTCGTTTTATTGTTGCAACATCGCGCACTTACAATTCTCCTATGATGGGTAAGATCTATATGAGGCGAACTAGATTGCACGAGGCTCCTCAACCTGCGATCTCATCCTCAAGATCTACCTTCTCTCGTCTCTTCTAGCTCAACAACTTACAAAATAACTCATACAACAAAACATTACATATCACATCAACTCATGCGTAACTTACAATAGCATAATAGTACTCTGAAGTGAACTGATCATGATGCCTAAACATCTATATTTATACATCTCAGGCTCTTTGGCCATTTACAATACCTTACCAAAACCCTAACCCTACCGTTGTTAGGTCTTCCTCCCATGCGTGTGTGTTGTTCTTCCTTCCAACTGTTGCTTTCCTTGTGCACGCCTTCCTTGCATGTACGCGTGTTGTGTTTCCTTCCAGTTGTTGCTTCTCTTGTGCACGTTTTCTTTCCCAAAAACGCCATGCTTTTCCTCTTTGGCCTTTGGCCTGCCTCCGACACCATATTTCTTTACCATCCTCAACCATTCCATAGGATTTATTTCCTTTTTATCTTCATTTCCACTAAAGTTAGGTATTTCCATTGATTCTTAATTGAAGTTTAACCCAAACATTCAACTTAAAACTTCAATATATCAAGAATAACGATCTCAAATAGTTATAAACATTTTTCCAATATAATCTTTTATGTTTTTTCTTCTCAATGGTTTTTGAATAAGCTCAATAAGACACCCCATCAAAAGTTATGATAGTTTTAAGTGAACATACCTTTGAAAACCCTAATTTGGAGTTTGTCCTTCTGGATGGCTTTTCTTCTGTTGTATCTCTTAAATTTCGACTCTTTTGAGTCTGAAATTTGGCTTTTAGTACTCTGATATGTCTTTTCTGTAATGTCACAAGTTTGACCAAAATTGGATGTGCCAAGTGAAAGTTATGGTAACTTTCCCAAACCGTGTTGATTCTTGGACCTTTCTAGATAACAAACTTTTATGGCATGTCATGTGTCCACTATTTAATATCTGATTCTAAACTTTTTACCTGAAATAATATTGTTTGTATCATTTCCAACAGAACTAGTTTTACTCAATTTGGAATTTCCAATAATTAGATATGCCACTTCTACCAAGAACACCTATTTGAGGTTAGTTTAAGGACTAGTCAAATATCCCTACTTACCATAATACATATCTTAGAAATTAAAACGATACAAAACCTAGAATTTTTATCACAAGCACTTTGTTATGTCTCCTTAGGATCTTGGAAATTACCATAGTACATATCTCAAAATTAAAACGAAACAAAACTTGAAATTTTTATCACAAGTAGTTTGTTATGTCTTCTTAGGATCTTGAAAATTTCATAGTCTGAAACATCACCAAACAAAAGTTATAGTGAAATTCTCACAATGGCTCATTTGAGACTGATTCCAGGGCTAGTAAAAAGCCTTAATTTCCACAAGATGCATCTCTGAAAGTAAAATGACTTAGAACTTGAAATATTTATCAAGCATGTTTCACTATGTCTTCTTAGGATTCTGAAAATTTCACAGTGCAAAACTTTACAGAAAAATTTATAGCGAAAATTCCAAGATGGTTCGCTTGAAGCAGCAAAACCCTAGAATCGATGCTTTGATATCAAATGTTATGATCCAAATGCTTAAAATATTAGAATAAACCGGAAGTACATACCAAGTACCCAATGTGCACGTGGAGCACAACTCCAATAAAAATAGTAGAGACGAGTTACACAATATCTTCTTAAAGAATATGAAAACCTCCTCCAAATACTCAAATAAATTCATACATCACAATTTACATATCCTCCATAATCATTGCATGATCTCTATATATACCCATTCACACATTGCACATGTGGCCCCTTTATTATTAAGTCGACCCTATTACATATACATTTACACAGTACATGTACATTTAACCTCATACATTCTCTCCTTGAGGTCATATCATATACATTTAACATCATTTATTTAACCTACCACTACTGCTAACGGATATGGCTTTTCAGCGCTTGCCATTTCTTACCAGTCTTCATTATAACGAAGTATTTATTTAACTCACCTCTACAACTATTAGATATGACATTTCAGAGCTTGCCATATCTTTTCATAATGAAATCAACTAAGAGGACATCACCATTGAAGTGAAATTTGTTGTAGGTTTAATAATAGTCCACAGAAATCCCTACATGGATTTGAGCTCTTGCTTTGATGGAATATTATTACTTTTCTTAGCCATGCTCTCGCTCTCACATGGATTACATGATTTTGGTATATTTGCTTGCTCCTTCTTTGAATTTCCTTCGTCCATGTTTTTGTATGACTGAAAATCATCTCAGGTTTAGTAGGCTAAGCTTCCTAATTAAAATCATCTATTTCATTGGTGTATGAGACCCCCTTCTTTGTGGGACAAGGGACCTCCTCCACGCAGCGATTTGATTGCTGAAGTCTACGGAGGTATACATACACTACCCTACTCTGTTTTTGAACTTGTGACCTCTTACGAAAAAACACATGTTCTTAACCATCAGACCCACTCAAGCCCACTCGTGATGTATAAACATGTCCCTCTTCTTTTGCTTTCTAAAATTTAAATTCGAAAAATCATTTAGTTTCGGATCTTGTATTCCCAAGTTGGAATAGAAGCAGGCTAGAGCTGTTTGATCTTTAAATCTACATATTGAAAGTGCTTGCGACAAACTAAAATCAACCAATCCATATAAAGCTTCTTCTTTGCTTTCTTCCAATCAATTGGTCATTGGAATCACGAGTGGCATCTTCCCTGCTCGAATTTGCAGACGATGAACGCCATTCCCTTTGAATATGCGGAGACGAGTTTCGAACCCGGGACTCCGAAGAGGCTGGAAATCCTACTTCATCCTGCAATGGGAAACAATGCAAATGTCACTCAAATAAAAAGTTCAGTGGAACAAAGATATGGTCCTGTGATCTTTTGTTATTTCTGCTAAAAATGAAAGATTGATTGGAAAAATCGAAAAAAAAAAACGGTTACTGGATTCACAGTCCAATGTCTATGGAACCTCGGCAAAATTTTCCAGGGCTGCCATAATTGAGCAAATCACAAAAAAACAAAGGTTCCACCGAAATTTGAATTTGGGTTACTGAATTCAGAGTCCAATGTCCACAACACTAAACCATGGAACATTACAGAAAATTGGTCAGGGCTGCCATAATTCACCACAATCACAGAAAAATCGAAAAACAGATTGAGAGAAAAATGAGAAAATAAAGGTTCCACCGAGATTTGAACTCGGGTTACTGGATTCAGAGTCCAATGTCCTCACCACTAGACCATGGAACCCGGATGAAATTTTTTCAGGGCTTCCTTAATTGACTATAATTCACATACGATTCCAAAACCACAAGCCCTAGAGAGCGTAAGAATTCATAGATATGTGCGCCCCCCCAAGAATTTTGGTAACGAAGAGAGATTGATACGACCGCCTCAAGATCTCTAAATAAATGATTTCTGGAAAGAATTTGCGTAATAATAGCCCCACTTCAAAATTGCTACTTGGTAATACACAAAAGATAATTATTTTTCAATTAAGTTAAAAAAAATAGGTAAATAGGGTTAAAATGTGCTCAAAACATTTCAGAATGGATATTTTGTTGAAACTAATTCAAGTTCTGTCAATTAATTTTTACAGGATTATATTTACAGATATTGATCTATTAGAATTTTCATTGGATCACCTTTCTACATTTTTGTTGGAGAATAATGGCTAAATGTCATGATTAGTATTTGGTTTGGGTTTATTAAAATTAGTTGAAGAATGTTGAGATATTCTCTCAACCTTTTTGCTTAGATTTAAAATCAATGAAATCTAACTCCAATTATATATTTGTGTTTTGTATATTGATTTGAGTGTAATAGAGATATTTTTTGTGTGAATTCTTTTGCCATGTCTCCTTCTCTATTTTCCAATTATTTTTACCTAAACTAACTTGTAATTTATTAGCCGAAAACATTTTTACAAGGAAAAAGTTCAATCAAATTATAATCAAAAGAGTTAATAAATGTTCAAATAATTTATTGTGACTTTTGCTTCCATACACTAAACCTACACTGCCATAGACCTCTGCCCCAATCGGTCACTCCTATACTTTGTTTCTTTATATATTTGCGGTCACCTTTTCCTTTGAGTCTAAAAAAAGCTTAGTCTAAACATTCTACTTTTTGGTTCTTTTATGGCGATTTTTTTCATTTGATTTTGGCCAAAATCTGGTGAGGAATGGTTGGATTTGTGTCTTTGAGTGACTAAGTTTGTATAATCAGAGTGCTCTAGGGGTTTTTCAGCACACTGAATCCATTTATGCATTCAAAATACAATTTAAACAACAAAAAATAGCGATTTTGTCCAGATTTACATGGCCTAATTCCAGCCCAAAAAACAAGGTAGAACGTTTAGCCAACACCTCTAAAAAATAACAAATTAGGCCACAACAATTCCTAGAATTTGACAACCTTTATCTTCCGCTTGTTCTACTACTCGCCCAGGCACACATTCCCTGTGATTTCACACATTCTGTTTTGGTATATATTACCTCGGATTTTTATGGTATTGAATTCATTTATGCATACAATTTAAATAATAGAAAATTGAGATTTCACTAACAATTATATAACCAAATTTTATTGATAATTGTCAAAAATCCAAAAAAATTATTGATAATTTGTATAATATGACTACATATAAGAGTTTTTCCCATATTTTTGCCTTTACATGAAATGCATGTGTTTTTTATAGTGAGGTTTCCACCGATTTTTTTGTCTTTTTACAAATTATTTTCTCTTTAATTAAATTCTTGGGATAAATGTGGGGTAAATGTGATTAAACGTTTAGTAAAATATTGAAATGGTTACCCTTAAACTCAATGTTGATTGCTATTTCATTTTCAAATGCAATGCTCATCAACAATTTAAGAAGCAATCCACAAGGAACAAATTCAAGAAACTGTTTGTTGGATAATTATTTTCTATTTCTTATGATTTATCTTTTCACAATTTATGGAGAACAAATTCAAGAAAATGTATATTGCAGCATTGATTTATATTTCCTAAGATTTGTCTTTTAACATTTTTGGGCAACGCGGTTCACTTAGAAGAGGAATGACAATATAAGATGGATAGCTTTTCGATTAGGACTTACTTTGAAATAAACCAATGATGAATCTGTGTGTAGTTTGTTGTTTGTATGATGCCCAACAAGCCATGGCACATTATAGGTAATATGTGATTGTGCTAGGACTGTGATAGCCATTAGGGAAGTTGGTGAGCAGAATGGCATGGTGGTGCAGAATAAGGGTGGAATGGCATGGCGGTGCAGGATAAGGATCGACATGCATATTGACATTTGAGTGTTAATGCAACATATTGACATTTGAGTGTAAATGCAACAGACTGACATTTGACAGAAGTGTTAATGCATAGAAGTGTTAAAAGTTTGGATATAATAGATGTATGAACATATTGTCATAAATGTCGTAAACAACTTCAATATAATTAGACATTGCAGAAAATGCATTGTGTCTGAGAATTATAATAGATTGAAAACTTCTTCATAAACAACTTCAATAAACTTAGACATTGAAGAAAAATAAAATACATTGTGTTAGACACTTATAATAGATTGAAAAATTAGGATATCTAAGATGAGCTCGGCAATAAGACTTCGATCTTGTTAGCCAATACAATGTTTGATAAAATCAATTTAAATACTATAAAAATAGCTTATTTTTTTCCTATGTACAAGTTCGGAAAGCAAAAAAATATTTGTAGTCAAACTCAAACTATTTGAGTCGAATCGATTGCTAGAGTCCTTAGCTTGCCTTCGACAGAGACTAATAAAGGTTAACTTGCAAACCAGAGGGAAATAAAAATGGGTTTGGTCTCTATATGTGCATATTTTTGAGACCTAACTACCCCTAACGCTTTTAATGCTTTTGCACCATAAGTAATTTAAATTGTCGAAAATTAAAACTAAGTGGTATATTAACATTCAAAAATAGTAAAGTTTTAGTGAAGGGTGGAAACATGAATTTGGTAAAAAAAATTGTTGTTTTAGGGAATATTTTAATGTGGGTATCTATATTTTCATTGTTAATCTCATCTCGTTCCTCTGGTTGGACCTTTTCATTGGTGATGGTAACACTGGATTCTACATCAATGATCCATTTTCTCTTATTTGACTC
>JASDQU010194451.1:6680-19735 GCA_032191745.1 Picea mariana | reverse complement strand
TCTGGATGAGAAAACACAGGTGAATATTATGACAGAAAGAACTTGGAAAATTCTAGGAAAGCCTGCTATTATTCCGTCATTAGGAGGAATAAGATTATTCAAAGGAAAGTTGATAACCATATGTGGAAAGCTCACCTAGATATCTATGAGTGCCAATGGAACTTCGACAGAGGAAGAATTTGAAGTTGTTAAATTTATTGAGAACAACACTCCATTTTCTATGTTACTAGGAAAACCTTGGATTGAAGCAGATCAGACTAGAAGGACAGAAGAGGAAATCCTAGAGCATAAGAAGAAAGAGTTAAAATATTTCATGACTAGAAGGACCTCACACTTGATTGAAGAACAACAGAACCAAGTGAAGCTATTTAAAATCAAAGACTTGGATGTCGAAGTAGGAAGAACACATGAAGATTCACAGAAGACTGAAGTACCTATTCCAGATATAGATGACATATTACCCTTGATTTCTAGGAAAGAATCTCACCAGTGTGAAGTTACTCTGTGGAAAGAAGATCAGAATCAAAATGGAAAAAGGAATATCGAAATGAAGCTCACTAGAAAGAAGGCTAGAAAACTAAGTAAGATGAAAGATAAGATCGAAAAGTTATAGAATATTCCAGAGGGGACCTCGTAGAAGGAAAATTTTCAAAATTGGAACTTCGTTGGGATTCAGAACTATGTCACATGGCACTTCGCCATGGCGAATAAATATAGCCATTGGGGACAATGTAACCATTAGACCGATAGCCCAAATGGGTAGAAAATCAGAAAGTTAGCCACCAGACCGTTCGGACCGTGCCATAACGGAAAAAACTAAGTTAATGAAGGCTTCTCACCTATTGCAAGAGATATGTTGCCAAGTTATCTATTTATCCCGTCGCACCATGCAATGAGAAAAATTTTTCCAACTGTGAATATGAGCACGCAAACTAGTTGATTTTTCACAGTGATCATCGCGTTATTTCCATTCAACCCATTGCATTGAGAAGTTACCCTTCGAACCTGAGATATTCAACCACGAGCATGCATGTCAAAAGAGCTTTGTGTTGTAGAGAAAATTGTCGAAGAAGTTCTCATTGACCTAATGACTGAAAGAGAAATGTCTACAAGTATTCAATCATCATCGATGAGAGGAGTGCAAGCCTTTCCTTCGACTGCTCGCGGAGCTGGATCATCCTGACCATCAACAGAAAAGAGAACCAAACACAGAGATGACCTAGCCAATGCGAATCTGATCCTGTCCATATTTCTCAATTACATCCCGCCTCTGGCCGATGCGGTGAGTCGAGATAGCATGCCAAGAGATTTCGAGTAATCCATGATTACTGCATACCTCGCGAAGGGGATACGCGTAGTTGGCGCACAGCAGGACAATATCGCAGTGTTAAAGTTCAGTGACTTCAATCTCGAAGATCGCAAGAACTACAATATGCTCACCTCATATAAATACCTGACCAGGACGAAAGGGAAGAACTCCAAGATAATCCCCCAACCATGGACGATGAACCTTGTGCAGTTCACTCTCTTAAATGTAATGAAGATCCCACACTTCGGAAGGCACCAGGAAGTGAACTCTTATGTCAAGATTTTTCTTTCATGTTAGCATGGCAGTTACTTATGGCTAGACCATCGTATTATAGTCGATTCGATGTTGATTCATAGGATCATGGGATTAAGTATGAAAGGACCCAACCTGCAAGAGTTCTATCCAGGAAAAGCCACAGATCATGCATTAGCACAGAAGATCAAGGATACAAACAATGATGTTGAAAAGGGGATGCGAGGCTACAAGTTAGCCTCCATCTAGAATGGCACAGTGCACCTATACTTCCAGGTAATAGATGCAAAGTTAGTAAGGAAGAACAGACCTACGTAGGTCATAGGATTTGTCGTTGACCTCACAGGGAAGTGTGTGGAAGGCTTGCAGATGAACTGGGTGAAGTACCTAGTTAATCAGTTGGAACTAGACTTCCGTGAAGCACAGGATCAGGGCTACGATTTCCACTTCAGCTGGCTCCTTATTCTTTTCGACCTTGCTTCCTGGGAGATGTCGGAAGGTGCGACCTTTTCGGATATTGAACCATTCAAGATGCTTGCTGCGAAGTTTACTACCCTATGGTACTCGAGTGATATGAAAAAACAGTGGCAGTCGAATGTTGTTTTTCACACTTATTACCTACAGCTGAAGAGAGCCATCGAAGTTGAACCACGCATGACTTTGAACACCCTACAAAGGTTCCAACCCCTGATGAAGTTCTGTGCAGATCAGCACTTCATCTACATAATAGTGCGAGCCGATGAACATAAGGAGAAACTTTAGTCGTACTACAAACTCATGAAAGAGGACCTTGAGGAGATCACCAAGGACTGGTTCGCAGACCCCCTTATTCCCGCAGACCCCACAAAGATGTTTTTCCCTGACAGCCTAGAGACCATGCATAAAGAACATGATACACCAAGGCCCAGTAGAAAAAATAAGACTGAGGAGGTCCAAGAATTAAGCAGTGCCTCAGGAAAGACTACTTCAGTATCACCTGACCGAGGGGGTGATGACGAAGTGAAATAACTAAATGGAAAAGGATCTAAAAAGAAGCCAGGTGAAGTAACACCGCCCAAAGATGAGGTTGATGCCTTGAATAAGAGGAAGGTTTCTCCCCTAAAACCTTCTTCTCGGAAGAAGTTGAAAGCCACCGTGACCAAGATGAAGATTGTGCTTACTGTCGATGATTTTGACTTCATCATCGCAGCTCCAAACGACGCTTCACTGGAAATCATGGAGAAGCAAGAATCTAAATAGGAGGAAATGTATGATAGAATTGAGGTCGAACTCCAAGGGGTACAGAAGGCCCTTCAGTCCAACCGCACAGTCTCCACTGCACCCCTGCCATCAGGAGAACCATAGTTGGGAGATGAGCCAGCCCAACTCCACAGAATAGCTGATGTGGTCAAAGCTCATCTTCGTCGCACTCAAGAAGAAATAGATAAAGCCACCTAGGCCTTGAAGTAAGTGCAAGGCATACTCATAGAACAACGCAAAGTTGTAGAGAAGGAGAAGGTTTCTCTTCAGGTAAATTTTGAAGAAGAGAAAGCATGGATGAAACAAGAAAAAGAATAGTTGCTAGCAGAGCAACTCGAAGTAAGGGAAGAAGTCAATAGAGCCCTTCGCTATGTGACAGGATTAGAGCCACAAGCAGAAGACCGAGTCATGCATCAAGTAGAGAAGCTTGCAGAATCTATTCAGCAACTACAACAACAAATCATAGACTTAAAGCTCCACACAATGCCCAACACCCCGCAGGATGTGAGAGACCAACAAGAAGCAATTGCTCGAAGCACAATTGAGAGAATAAATACCCTTACCATGGAATGTAAGAAACTCATTGATCACAGTGCCCAGACCTATGATTAACTCATTGAGAATCTAGAACTGAAGGCACTGGAGTCGTAGCTCCAAAAGGCGAAGTATCAAGTAGAAATGATACAGGCGCAGTTGAATCCCCTGTCAGCTGTGGAAAGAATGAAGCGATCCCAAGAGCAGCGCACTGCCCAATAGCAATTCCACAATATCCATAGAAAATTCATGGAAGTGACTCAGAGACTCCAACCTATACAATATAAGGATTACCAATTGTTCACAGATATCAAACGTCGAGGAGCGGAACTAGATCAAGTCGTCATTGTAGCTGAACAACACCTAGAGGGACCTGTCAATGAAGCAGTCATACAAGAGTTCACTAAATAGAAGTTTGTGGCACAACAACAAGTTGAATCATCTTGAACCAAGCTCGAGGCTTTTGAAGCAGGACTAGTTCGATCAGAGTGACTCGGGATGAGTCACAGGTGCGTGTTGGGGGCTTGTTGGCCCTTGACCAAGTTTTGAGGAGTCTTGGTCATGTTTGACCTATTTTGGGACTTCGACAGGCTGTTGAAGAAGGAGCGCAAGACAAAGAATAGATCGTGGGATCTCAGCCCCTTTTAGGGCCCTTTTTGGGATTTGGAATTATGTAACTGGTATGGGAATTTCGTCCCATGGGTTTACCCATGTTTAGGCTTACTTTGTATAAATAGACACTAGGGTGATGTAGTGAATATGAAAGCAGTTGTAAGTGTGCTAAGTGCTAAAAAATTGTATAAGTGCTAGAGTTGGATCTGTGTGATCAAGAGTTGTAAGCACTTTGTGCATATTGTGTGAGACTTGCAGAGCTAAGTGCAAGTCATTGCAAGACATTGTGGAGGGTTGTGTTCTTAGACCTACTCGGGGAAGGAAGATCTGGCGAGGTGCACACGGATCTCTTGTCCTATGCTGAGTAGGGTTTTTGAGGCTCTATGCATGTAACTAATTGAAGAATCTAATAAATAAGACAAAGAGTTGGTGGACGTAGCCCCAGGGTGGGGGTGAACCATGTACATGTTGTGTTGATATGCTTTGTGTGATGTATTGTGTGTTTATGTGTTTATTTACTTAGTGATTTAATATAGATGAATGAGATGTTGATGCTTAGAGCTTAATATTATGGATGGATGTTAGATATGACTGATATACATATTCTTAGTTCTTGAATCTGCTAGATCAGATATGTTTCTTCGTGCTAAGTGTTGCTAGATGCTAGATTTGGTTGAATACCATGATGCTCTGTAATTAAGGTTTAACTGTGTTGTAACTGAGATTGAATATTGATGAATGTTAACTATTGAGTTCTCTATTGAGGGTTATAATCATAGATCTTTGTCCCACCTAAGGTTGCATACATCTAATTCCTCCAACCACCCTTGCCTCTACCTCGGGTGAGACTTCATCTTCTTCTCAGGTGTTGCCAAAAAGGTCGGTAGTTAGGGTTTTGTTGGTGCATTGTTGTAGCATTGAACCCTGGGTCTGCCCTTGTGCCAACACTCTGGAGCTTATGTTTTACATTGATTTCTTGAAGCCTCAGTATAGAAAGTGGAAAATTGGTGCCACTATCCCTAGGGAGTATCTTTTGGAACCATATGAGAAGTTTTTGAGAGTAATCCAAAGGTATTTTACTTGTGAGGGTAGGTTTGACAGGGTGCATCAATACCACATAAGGCTCCTCATGCATTTCACAAGGAAAATCCCCCTAAACTTACCCTTTTACCTATATAGAATCCTAGGAAATATGGTAGACAAAGTCCAAGCCAGGGATGAAAATCTTAAGAATAACTTGTTCCATTTCTCCTTGGTAAAGTTGTTAGTAGTTGAGGAGCTTAGAAAACTGCATAGGGATTGGGACTCTTTCTTAGCATCAACAAATCTCCCCCTGGATCCCAAAGGAGATACCCATCTATCTATTGAAAGAATGACCTCTAATAGCTCAAGTCATGAAAGAAGAGATGTTGCAAAACAAGCACCGAGAAAAAGAAAATAGGTTGAGGGATCTTCACCAAGACAGTGAGTTATGAAGAAAGGTAGGAGGCTATTATTCACTGATGATCCCAATGAGACATGGGTCCCAGTAAACCAATCACAAGGTCATCTGCTAGGAGGCTTCCCATACCCATAGTTCAGGAAAAGTTTGTTGAGGTTGGATCTCAGGAGTTGGATGAATAAAAAGGTAAATCAACAAAGAAAGAATCAGATTTTAGGGGAATGTAACAACAACTCAGAGAGGCTCAACATGTGATAGCTTAATTTTTCCAAGAAAATAGAGAATTAAATAGGAAGCTAGCAGAGAAATCTCTTGAGGCACAAACACCATAGGTAAAGATAGATCCTAAAAGTGAAACATCCAAGGGAAAGGAAATTTTGCAAAACCCTAAGACCACAATTGTATCCAAGCCCACAACACCTCTTAAAAGATCCTCATCCAGGAAGAATAGTCCAGAGATACAGGGCAGGCTAGCAACAAGTGAAAGACCTCCTACTTCACCCATAGAAAGACAAAATAACATAAGATGGCTTGATAAGCAGTTAATAGAAGCTCAAGATCAAATCATTCAGCTCAGGAAAGAATAGAGGATATCATATGATAGAGCCATGAAACACTTTAAAGAATGAAAACCAGCCAGAGAAAATGCATGTGCATCCCTTTCCAATTCCTAGTCAAAATTGAAAAGAAATGCAACCCTGTTCAGGAAAGTGGGAAATTTGAAGGTACAAAACTTAACACTAAGGAAGGAAAATATGCATCTTAAACAAAGGTTGCAATTGAATTATGAATCCATAGGAAGACTATAACAACCTGCAAAAGTGGTCGAGATATGATTGAAGAAACTTCACTTTTTTGTATTTTTGGGTATGTGACCATCTCAATTTGTTTTCATGTCATAATAGTCCTGGAAAACATGCATTTTGATATTGGAGAAAGGTTTCACAGGGATGACAACATAAACATTTCCTGCACACAGAAGTTGTTTGGACTGGTAAACTATCATACACAACACTTGCATAGCAAGGCCTCACTACGCAAATGTTGTAGGCACACACGATTAGCAAGAATAGTGGGAGATGATTGGCATATGAGTGTTGAAACAAATATGATCCCCCATTCACTTGTTTCCATCTATATCTACACAAATTTCAACAAAAGGAGTTCGCTACGCAAATGTTGTAGGTAGCACTTGCGCAACAAAAATTCCAGTTTTCTACGCAAAGGTGGAAGAGTTGTCCAACAATGAATAGGATGACTCGAGATGCTTTCCAGATGCACCCAATGACTCATCAAAAACAACATATTTGAAATGTACTCAAATCTATGATTCTATAAGATTTTTTTTTTTGCATTAAATATGGTCAAACAAATTTACTATTTTTAGTAAAGATTGTTTAGGAGTTGTTCTCTTCAAATGTAACTAGATCCACCATTGTAAGAAACAATAATTCGACTCCTAGTAGCTTAGTGTGGCAATAGGTTTCTATATATTTTATCATTTTGATGTAAATATGGGGCGAGTTGGTAGAAGTATAGCCATTTTGATCCTCATGGTAATTTTTCTAATTCTAAAATAAATACAAATGTAGAAGTCCTAAACTTTTTATGAAAAACATTCTAATGGTGGTGATCTGAAGATTGTCCTCTTATCTTTGTATGTACTTCTTGTGTCCTTACTTTCATCTTCACTTTTATTCTGTTTAAATTGGATAATTAAGGGTCTAGAATTCATTTAATGGTGCTCTAGACTCAAGTGATTTAAAATCTCTTTATCTTCTTAACTAGGTCATAATTCATCTTTCATGGTGCTCTGATTCTATTATGTGTTTATTTTCCTCTTTCACCCTACATAATCAAACTCAAAACTAAAATTTCATTATCTTATTTAGCCTTTGTTCCTCTGGGAAGTTCTACCTACCAGTCATTGTTTTCTTTTTTTTTCAGGGGTTGACTCCATAGCCCAAGAGATACTATACCTCCTTGCTAGCAAACTTTGAAAAAACTACCTCAAACATCTAAACCTAGCCATCCATTCAAAAACAATCTATCTATCAGAGATCAAGTCTCAGAGAGAGCCATCTCTGTATTGGAAGGGATAGTTTACAATATTAAAGGTGGTTTGTAAGTTACCTTTGTAGACTGTTTATTCAGCCCAACAATTTACTCAGTGATAATATTTTGGCGTCGTTGCCATGGACAAAATTGAGAAATTTCCCTGGGAGAGAATGACTAAAGCTTCAAATTTGATTCCTGAGGGTAACAGAGAAATCAAACATTTTTATTGGATGAAATTATTTACCTTGGAGAATTCATTTTATAATATCAATAGCAAGAAAGTAATTGTAATAAGAAATCTTGGCTCCCAAAAATATCTACACTAGAAGAAACCCTGATCCAGAACCTATAGCATATGTGTATGATCATGAGAAACTCTTAATAAAAGAAAAGAAAGGGTAATTGACTCATTTTATTTCTTGGAAAGAAGTCTATCATTACCCAAGGATGGAGTAAAAAGCATCAATGACCTTGATTTTGACATAAAATTTGAACAAACTTTATTCAAATCTAAATCAGAATCCAACTTAAATCAAGTTCAGTTTGATGACAAGAAATTCCAATCTTTGATTCCTATTGTCCCCATTTAGACTGTTCATCCAACCCAAAATCCTTCTAGACCCATGGTAGCTATATTTTATCCTCTTTCCTTACCTTCCCAATTATATGATTTACCTCATAATTATTCCCAAAGGATTAAATCATGTGATGTTGAGGAAAGTGCTTCAGCCCGAAAACACTTAGATTGGTTTAATGATTTTGTTGACATAGAGGAAGTAGATCATGAGGATGAAAAATTAATACTGTTTTCACAAAGTCTTTCAGGTAAAGTCAGAAAATGGTTCAAATCTCTTCCAGCAATAGGCATCCCTGATTTTGCATCCTTTGAAACACTCTTCTTTGCAATATGGGGAGACAAGAAAAACCCTCTTCAATTGTTGACTTAGTATAATAACATAAAAATATCGCCCAGTGAGTCAGTAAAATAATTTTCAACCAAGTTCATGAGGGTCTATAATTCAATCCCAAGTGAAGTTAAACCCCCTCTTGGAGCTTCCCAAATTCGTTATGTTGATTCTTTTGATAGTGATTTTTCCTTATTGTTGAGAGAAAGGATATCTAATACACTAGATGCCATGATGAATGATGCTATTGAAGTAGAGGTTAATCTAATGGCATCATGAAATATCAAATATAATTATGAACCTCATATGAAAAATATTCAAGGAGAGGCTCAACCTTCAACTTCCTAGTCAGCAGATGAAAATTTTGGCTTAATGATAAAAAAATATTGAAAGTTTTATGAAAAAAATATCCTTGGATAACAAGCCTGCCACTAGAGGCCAAGTTGATTTTCAACCCATAAATAAAAATTTCATAAGAGCACCAGGCCCACAAATCAGACAAAGAGACCATAGAAATCAAGGTGATCAACAAATAAAACCCCCCTTCCAAAATAACTATATGAATGGAAATTTTTATGAATCTCTTGAATACAAAATTCATTGTTGTGATAATATTGAAACAAATGTGCTCTTAACCAAAGAAGAACATGTTCAGTTTATGGATGAAAATGATAATTTTATGCAGGAAAATGATGATTTGATGGAATCAGATGAGTACAAAAAAGGATATCAAAATTCTATAATGTAGTTTGAAAAATAGTATAACTTAAGAAGTAAAAAACTACCTGCAGTTCCCCAGAAAGGAAATCAAAACAAGGACCCTCAAATAAGTGCATCCTCCTCAAATCAACCTAAAAAAGGAAGCCCTGGAAAGGATGTGCAGGAGAAAGGAAAACAGTAGGAAGAACCCCCAAAAAAGGTCTCTGAGATGCAAAGGAATGTAATCATGAAAGAGGTAGATAAAATTCAATCTCCTTTTAATTTTGAAAATGAGATGGAAGAGATTAAAATTTATGTACCTTTCAATGAATTAATCAAGAAGGTTGAGTATAGAATTCAAATCATTAAGATGTTGAAAATGGAAGAAGCTTCTGATACTTTGAATGTTCAAGATGATCACCTTGCTATATTTTTTGGTCCACGTGTGGAATAATGTGGTGAGGATGGTGATGTTCCTCCATTTTATATCAATCTTCAGATTCATGACATGACATTGCACAATGCAATTCTAGATTCAGGAGCATCACATAAATTAATGCCTAAAGTAGTCATGGATGAGCTAGGCCTAGACATCACTAGACCTTATAAAGACTTCTTTTCTTTTTATTCAAGGAAAGTAAATTGTTTAGGCTTGATCAAAGATCTATGTGTATATTTATCTCAAATACCATCAAAGAATATGGTCATGGATGTAGTGGTTGCTGACATTCCTTCGAAGTTTGGCATGTTGTTTTCAAGATCTTGGGATGAAAAATTGAAAAGTACTCTACAAATGGACATGTCATATGCAACTATACTAGTTTTTGGTCAAGAAAGGAGACTATACAGGAAAGTATTGTTGAAGTACATGGTGAGTAAGAAAATAAATACAAATAATAATCCCATTTATTCTATTGATACTGAAGTAGATTCTTTCATTTTTTATAATGACTTGTTCTTTGAAGAAGAAAGTCCAAAGTTTCTTGATCTTCCTTTGAAAGGTGAAGTGGGGCAACAGTCAAGACACATTTCATATTAGCAGGGCAGTGAAGAGGATGAATTATGTAATATGGATTTTGATGGAGCTTCTAGAAAAGAGGGAGCTGGAGCAGGTGTCTAGATTATTCCTCCCAAAGTAGGTTCAAAACTTTGTTCTTGTAAATTTGCTTTTAACTGCACAAATAACATGGTTGAATATGAGGCATTGGTTTTGGGATTGAAGACCTTGAAATAATTGGATGCAAAGAGAATAGTTGTACATGGGGATTTTTATCTTTCCATAAACCAAGTAAAGGGAATCTATCAGTCAAAGCATCCTAGGTTAAGGGCATATAGAAATTTAGTTCTTGATCTTCTTGAAAAAATCTCAGAATATAACCTCTCAGTGATTCAAAGAGGGAACAATCTAATTGTTGATGCACTAGGCACTTCAACCTATGTTTTCAAGATTCCTATTTTTCCTAAAAGAAAGTATGAAATTGAAGTCAAGCACAGGCCAACAATACCTGACAACATTAAGTATTGGAAAATTTTTGAGGATGACAAGCAAGTATAAAGGTTCCTTCAAATGATTGAAGAATTTGTCAATTCAAATATTAATGATGAGTATTGTCGTGACCAAGAATAGGATGCAGTTGTGTTCACAAATGATGATTGTTTTCAAAATCAGATTGTTGATAGAGATATAATGAAACTNGGTTTCATTGGAAAATCTTTTTGACAATAATGATGTAGCTAGAAATCCTAAAATTATTGCAAATCATGAGGACATAGAATATTGCAACATTGGGACCCAAGAAGATCCCAAAATCATAAAATTGTCCAAGAAACTTAGTCCAAAAATCAAGAAAAGATATATCAGCCTAATGAAGGATTTTCCAGATGTCTTTTCTTGGAGCTATGAGGATTTGAAGGTTTATGATACTAAGGTAATTCAACATGTAGTTCCAATAAAGGATGATCACAAACCCTTCAAACAGAAATTGAGAAGGATTAATCCTTTGTTTCTTCCATTGATTGAGAAAGAGGTAAGAAAGTTGTTTGATGCCAAAATCATAGTGTCTTTAAGATTTTCTAAATGGGTGGCTAATCTAGTGCCTGTCAGGAAGAAAAGTGGTGAGATCAGGTTGTGTGTAGACTTTCGAAATTTGAATAGGGTGTCTCTCAAAGAAAATTATCCACTTCCCAAGATGGATTACATTCTGCAGAAAGTGGTTGGATCACAAAAAATATCAATGCTTGATGGTTTTTCTAGATACAACCAAATCATGGTGCATCCTGATGATAAATAGAAAACAACTTTTACAACTCCTTGGGGCACATTCATGTATGCAAAAATGCCTTTTGGGATTATGAATGCAAGGGAAACCTTCCAAAGGGTCGTGAACAGATATTTTGATGATGAGAAAGATAAGTTTATTGTCATTTATTTAGATGATATTATTGTGTTTTCATATTCTGATGATGAACATCTAAAACATTTGAGAAGGGTATTTCAAAAATGTAGGAAGTTTGGCATCTCATTGAATCCCAAAAAGTCCAATTTTGGAATGCAAGAGGGAAAATTACTTGGTCACATAATTTCAAAATCAGGGATAAAGATAGATCATAGCAGAGTGGAATCAATTATGAAGATTGGCACACCTAGAAGAAAAAATGAGGTACAGTATTTTCTTGGAAGAGTAAATTTTTTGAGAAGGTTTATCCCTAACTTGGCTAAAATAATAAAATACATTACTAACATGCTCAAAAAAGGAAGTGATATAAAGTGGACTCCATAAACTAGGAAATCCTTTGAGGATATAAATTTATCATTGACCAAGGCACCAGTGTTGGCCAATCCAGATTTTGCAAAATATTTTATCTTGTTCTCTTTTTCTTCAAAACACAATATTGTTTGTGTTTTATTTCAAAAAGATGAACAAAAAATTGAAAGGCCCATAGCCTATTACAACAAAAGTCTAAGAGACTCTCCATTGAAGTATGACATCATGGAGAAACAAGCATATGCATTGGTGAAAGCCCTCAAATAATTCATAATTTATATCTTACATTCTCATGTTGTTTCTTATGTGCCCAATAATTCTGTGAAAGATATTTTAACTCAGCCTGATCCTGAAGGTAGAAAGGGAAAATGGATAGTTGTCTTGTTGGAGTATGACCTTGATATTAAACCTAAAAATCTGATTAAAGGTCAGGGACTTGAAAATTTGATGACACAGTCCAATTATGATTTCTTGGGGATTAATTTCATTGATGATCTGTCAAAAAATTCAGTAGAAGAGACAATCCCATAGGTATCTCAGAAATTTCTTGAATCTCCATGGTATGTTGATATTATCTATGTGTTAAGAAATTTTCAAGATCCTCCTGAATTATGAAAAAAAAAGGCCATGTTTTGGAAGTTGAAGGAAAAAAAATTATGTATTCTAAATGGTTGTTTATATTGGAAAGACCCAGGGGGGATTTTACTTAGTTGTTTGTTTGAAGATGAAGTCAAACTGACCATTGAATAATTCCAAAAATGTTACTGTGGAGGTCATCATTACTAGAAAACCATTGTTCATAAAATACCGAGAGCAAGATTTTATTGGCCTAGTATTTTTTCTGATGTGTACAAGGAGGTCTCAAGTTGTCATGAATGCCAAATTTTTGATGGAAAAAAGAAGATGCAAGCCTTGCCTTTAAAACCTATTTATGTTGAAGCACCATTTAGGAAATGGGGCCTTGATTTCATAGGAGATATTCACCCCCCTTATTCATCTCAACATAGGTGGATACTGACATCCACAAACTACTTCACCAAATGGATGGAAGAAGTTCAACAAGGAAAACTACTGATGTTATTATCATTCAATTTATAGAAAGCAATATTTTGTCTAGGTTTGGTTGTCTAGTCAAAATCATTACTGATAAAGCAACAACATTCAAGTCCAAGAGAATGGATAAATTTTGCAGTGATTACAACATAACCCTTGGTCATTCCACATCTTATTACCCATGGGGT
>JASDQU010194447.1:0-19945 GCA_032191745.1 Picea mariana | reverse complement strand
TTGTTCTTCTTCCTCTTCACAATCTATGTAGAATAATTTCTTCTGACCACACTTATGTCCCTTATTGTACTCGTTGTCACAATTAAAGCATACACCTTTTTCTTTTCTTTCCTCCAATTGTTGGGGTGTCAACCTTGTAGGTTGAGGTGTTTTAGGAGAAGGAGCATTGTTCTCTCTATAGATGTTAAGATTGGTCCTTCTAGTAGCCATAGCCATATTTTTACTTTCAACATTTCTTGCCACCTTAAATGCATTCTCCAATGATTTGGGTTCCCAAAGGCAAACCTCATGTTGAATGTTATCCTTTAAAGTTTCTATGAATACATCAATCAAGTGCTCATCTGGATTATCGGTTACCTTTATATTCATTCTTTGGAAGTTCTCAATGTCCTCGGTAACTGAACCCTTTTGCTGGAGATTTATCAATTGGCTAAAGAAGGTATTGCTCCTTGTATCCTCATAGTGTGCTATCATTTCTTCCGTGAAAATTGTCCAAGTGACGAGTGATTTGCAAGAACAAAGCCATCAATACCATACACATTGATTAGGTAAGAAACAATTTGTACCTTTTGTGTATGTGGCACATTATGGAGATCAAAGAATTGTTCCATCTGAAGTATCCATGTGATTGGGTCCTTTCCTTCAAACTTCCTCATATCAATCTTAGGAACGTGGTTGGTCTTCAAACCAAAGTTGGTGTTTCTCCATTCTTGATTCACCTTCTTTGTGTCCTCATCATGAATTTCATGGGATTCATTTTCACTTTCAGGTGTCTTCTTTGTTACGAAATTTTTCAATACTTCCATGATATCCCCTTTTAAAGCATCCATCTTAGTATCCAACTTAGCTTCCATTGAATCCATCTTCTTTTGTAGTTCATTTATGTCCCTATGCATTTCTTCACCTTCATCAAGAGTCCAAGTAGGATTTTATGGAGGCTTATTTGGTGTATAAGTTCCCTTTTTTGGTGGCATGTTGGCCAAGTATAACTTTTGAACCTTAATTTTGAGGTGGTTCTGCTAGGAAATATTTATTCTGTTGTATCTCCCAAGTTTTGGCCCTTTGGGGTATGAAACTTTATTTTAGGTAGTTCTCTGATATTTCTTCTCTGCAATGCCATAGGTATGATCAAAATTGGATGTGCCAAGTGGAATTTACGGTAACTTCCCCACAACTTGTCGATTTTTGTCCTTTCCAGGAGATCTCACTTGTATAGTGTTCCCTGCACAAAATAATTGATATAAAATTCTGAAACTCACACCAGAAATACTACAGACTGTCTACGATCTAATGAAACTAGTCCCACTCAATTTGGATACTCTAAGAAGAATTTATGATTGTTTTACCTGGAACACCTTCTTGAGACTAGTCAGTAGGACTAGTCAGATACCCTATCTTACACCGGGTGTATTTACAAATTTAAGATGAACCAGAAGCTAAAATGTTTACCACAACTACCTTACTAATTTCTATAAATTTCCTCTGGATTTTAGGGTCTTAAACGTTATAGAAATTTTTTTATAGAAAAAATTCTGTAATGACTCAGCTCAGGATGATTCCATAACCCTATCTTGTACAAGCTGTATCGATGAAAGTATAATGCCTCAGGAGCTGAATTTAGAACCCAACGTACCTTGATCCATCTGATAAATATCCTCCAAGAAGTTTATTCTGAAACATTGTAGAAAAAAAGTTATAGTGAAAATTCCACGGTGTCTCAGAAGTAATAGCAAAACCCCAAGACCTTGAGCTCTGAAACCATATGTTAAGAACCAAATATCAATATAGCATAGAAAAACCTCAGAAAAAGTACTCAATGCCTTGAAAAAGAGATAATTTCAGATAATAAGCCTCTTCAAGGGGGTGACCTCCTTTTACCCCACTAAAATATTCAAGTACAAGATGATTCAAAATGAAAACGTCTCCTTGGTATATATAGGAGACTAGGAGGTATAATTACAACTAATGGCCTAAAGCCGACATAAATAAAATGACATTACTAATATAATATGCCCCAATTAAGGGGTAATGAGCCAATATTAGGGCTTAACATAAACTAGGTACATATAAAACATTGCTTAAGTGAACATGGTTATCTGATTTCAACTTTACAAAGGCTTGTCCAAATCCTTCGACGGGGTAAGTAATTTTGTCTCCAAGCTCCACTTTGTAAGATGCCTTCTTCTCATTTATATTTGAGAGTCTGGCTTGATCTCCCAGCATGTGCCTAGAAGCACCACTATCAATTATCCACATGTCATCTTCAATTGTTCCAGTGAGTGCTGAGTAGTGTAAGAGACTGATCGTTTTTCTCATGTCTTCAGTTGACTGGTAACTGGTCATGCCTTGATACAAAACTTCAACTTCATCATTTCTATCTTCTAAGAGACCCAAAAGGTGCATTGAACTAGGGTGTATATGAATATCTTCTCCTTGAGCAAGATGCTCCATCACAAGGTGCTGAATCTGAGAATTAGGGTTTCTGCAACTGCTTCTACTAGTAACCCTAGCTGCAATGTTTTGGAAGCTGATCCTACTAGTAACCCTAGCAGTAGTTCCTCAATGAGCTCAATATCTAGAGGCTATGCTTCCTTCCAGTGTTTTAGGATGAATGAAGGAGGTGTGGACCCACAAACTGTTAGAATATATAATATTGTGCTTGTTTTACCATTGACGATACCCTTGTCACCCAACCATAGGCCAAAGCCACCCTTCGAGCACCTTGACCTTGACAGAGAAGAGAGTTCTGGTAGCAATCCAATATCCAAGAGAGGCTAATGCACCAAGCAAGAATAGAAACCAAGCTGATCAGATAATCCCACCCAGAATCTAGCACACACTTTCCCAGAGACTTGCGCACAAGACTGCCACTGTGTTGCGTAGATCCAATTCTCTCTGCAACTACTGAGATGTGTATACTGAGAACTGGCACCTTGTATTTATAGTAGTCTGGGCAGGCTTACTGGGGCCGACTTCTCCTCCTGGGTACTAATAAATTCATATTAAATATATTTCTGTAGCCAACAACTTGTCTAGGGTTTCCTTCACTTCTTTGTTTCCTTTCAGAATATTCTAATCTTGTCATAGTTCACAATAGAGATTCATACCTTCCGAAGCTACCATAATATTAACACCATAATCCTATCCTCTTCTATTTCCATAAGTTGAGACAATATTTCTTGAGTTGCACCTCTTTTTTTCATGTTTGTAATGGGTGCAATGCACAGACTACGTATCAAATATTTCAAAGGGACTAGTACTTCCTAACCATACACCAATCTGAAAGGTGTTTTCCCTGTGCGTTTCTTACATGTAGTTCTATAGGCCCATAATACTACTGGTATATTCAAATCCCAATCATCCTTGTTCACATTGCAAATTTTAATTAAGGCATTCTCCAATATCTTATTAAATTCTTCCACTGTTCCATTAGCTTGCAAATGATATAGAGTGCTCTTCTGATGGTGTATCTCAAATTCTCTAGTCATTTCCTAAATGGTACTATTGATAAAATGAGTTCCCTAATCACTCATCAGAATTAAAGGGCATCCAAACCTTGTAATTACTTGTTCAAATAGGAAGTGCACTTCAACCTCTATGCTGCAATATTTTACTGTTGCTGCTTCATCCCATCTGGTTAAATATTCTGTCGCTATAATGACATACCTTACTCTTGATGTTCTAGCTAGTGGGTTGATTGGACCTACAATATTTACTACCCATTTTTCAAACACTTTAAGAGTTACTTGAGGCTTTAAGGGCATCTCATCCCTCCTGTATGGATTTCCTACCCTCTAACATAAATCACAAGTTTGACAATACTCCTTTGCATCTGTAGAAACTGTTGGCCACCATAATCCTGCACGCAATATCTTTTGCGCAGTGGATTTTCCTGCATAATTTCCTCCAACTATTCCTTCACGTGATTCTGCTAAAATAATGGGACGTTCATGTTCCATGAAACATCTCCTTAGAATGTTGTCTGCACCTAGTTTATACAAGTGTTCTACAATAAGTTGGTAATCTACAACTCTAACCACCAAATTCTTCTTCTGCACAATGGTGTATTCCTTTGGAGAAAATCATGTACTAAAAAATTCAATTATGTCAACAAAGTATTCATCAATCTACACTGAAAAGAGTTGTGCATCAGGAAAATTGTCCTCTAAGTTACTTGTTTCTTCTCCATTAATTATCCTGGATAGATGATGTCACCCTGCATTCGATCTTACAAGTTTCACAACTACTTCAAAATAAAACTCTTGAACTAACAACAACCATCTAAATATTCTTCCCCCCAACACTGGCTTGTTAACCAAGTATTTAATAGTAGAGTGACCTACAAACATATTAAAATGCTGGCCTAATAAATAATGTATGAACTTCTGTAAGGCATATACCATAGCCAACCCTTCTCTCTCTTTTGTATTATAATTCTTTTCTGACTATGATAGTTTCCTACTCGCAAATGCTATTGGGTGATCTATGTCACCTTCTCCTAGATGTGTTAATACTTCTCCAAGTGATATTGAAGATACATCCACATGAACATGGAACTCTTTTGACCAATCCGAAAACACCAAAATTGGTGTTGTCACCATTTTCTCCTTTAGGATACCCAAACTTTGTTGACACTCATCATTCCACTGAAACTTGATATCCTTATTTAACAATTTCTCCATAGGTGCAATAATATGTGCATATCTCTTTATGAAATTTATATAGTATCCTGTATGACCTAGTGCAACTCTTAATTGGCGCACTGACTTAGGTGGTGGTAAATTAACAATGACATCAATGTTCATAGGATCAACCAATATAACATGTTTACACACCACATGCCCTAGAAAAATTACAAATGGTCCATTGAATATGCATTTTTTAATATTCAAAGAGATTTGACACTGTCTACACCTGTCTAGAATTAGTCTTAAAACTTCAACATGATCTTTCGATAAGATAAATACTATCCAATCATCTAGATAAACCTCTAAAAACTTATGTATAAAACATTTAAATGCATCTGCTACTAATCTTGAAAAAACAACAGGGGAATTATTCAATACAAATGGCATAACTGTGTACTGATATGACCCCCATTCCGTGGAAAATGTAGTCTTATGTTGATCCTCTAGTGTTGTTATGATCCAATGATACCCTAAAAATCCATCAGTAAATTAGTATGATTCTTATCCTCCTACATTCTCCAATACCTCCTCTGTAAATGGAGTAGGGAAGGGATCATGAAAACATGCATCATTCACCTTCCTCAAGTCTACACAGATCCTTATTCCCCCTTGCTTCTTCTCTTGAAATACAACATGGCTAATCCACTTAGATTCTTCAACAGGTTCTATTATACAAACTTATAACATTTTATCAATCTCTGCCTTGAATTTCTGTTTATATACTGGATTTGGCCTATATGGTCTCTATATTGTTGGTATTTCATCTGGTCTTAAAGGAATCTTCATTTCTCCAAGTTTTCCTACTACCCCTTTCATTTATGAAAACGTCGCTGGAAACATATCACAATACTCGCACAATAATTATGTTATTATTTCCACTGTCTAGTTGTCCAAATAGTCACCAATACTTGCAATATTTGGATTCTCTTATGTTCCAATATTTACCTTCTTTATCTTCATTGGTGTAGAAAAAGATTTTGACTATAACTGTGGACCTTCTACTTCTCTTTTCCCTTCAACTTTGGTTATCTGAATATCGCGTGAGTTTTCTTCTGTTGGGTCATCTTTTGCGACGTGGTAACAATGTAACAATTGTTTCACTATTTTTCTATTGTGATTCTTATAACATGTTACAATTTCAACTCCAGGTTCTACAAAAATATTTTCTTTTATAAACTTCAATGTTGTATCCATCACTAGATTTTCATGTTCAAATGAAAATGTGATCACAAAGTTTTGCTGCAACTCTGTCCAATTTCCAATTCCTTTGTGTAATTCCAATTATGTATACCAAATTCTTGGTATTCCTTCTAATGTATGAATGAAGTGATCTGGAGATTCTTCTGGTGGTACCAATATCCATTGGGTTATACAACTATCTATAAGTTCTTTGGGCTATCCTATTCCATCACGTTTATCCATATATTTATTCTCTTGTTATGCGCCAAATCTGATGCGCAATAATATTTTTCATTAATACCAATACCATATCTTCTCTTTATGAGTACCCCACCAATGTGAAGGTGTTTCTTTCAATGAAATTTCAAAAAATGGTAACCTATGACTATCCAGGACTTCTAACTCAAATTTTGTTAAGAATTCTTCTAAATCATTCTGACCATAAAAACTTGGAGGTTCTCTTACCTTTGTTCCAACACATCTTAGTGTGCATGTCATTCTTGCACATCTTCTGGTAGATATATCATGTAAGCACTGCTACCAATTCTCCAATCCCATGTCAAAATTTGAAGTAGAAGAATTGATGCTTCTCATGCTAAGCATTCCATCTGTTGTTGGGTTAACATAATCTTCCTCGTGCACGATAGTTATGTAATACTGATTTATCTCTTATGTAATGAAATTATATGTCACAGGTTCAACATATCTACCAACATCTAAAGGATATAATGGTGCTATGAATCTATAATCTCCTGATTCAAAGATCATTTTCTTGGTATTCAAGTTGATGATAACTTGATTGTCAAATGCCCAATCTAGTCCCAACAATGTTGGATAAGGTGTATTATTATCCACTATATCAATTACTTCAAAATCTGCCATAGTGCACACACCATCTAAATCCACTGGTATGCCTTTCAATCTACCAATTGGTATCAATCTATGTTGGTTTTCCAACTTCAGTTGAATAGGTGAATATTCTAGTGTAGGTTCCCCCATACATTCCCATGTTTTCTTAGGAAGAACATTTACCTCAGATCCTAAGTCTAATATGATGTCACCCATATTAAAATCTTCAACATTTTCATTCAGTCCGAACTCCCTATTTGATCTTGTATTCCTATGGACATGATTAAATTTATTTTGTTATAGTTGTATCTCTTCTCCATAATTGCATTTTTCTAACAAACTTTGTAACATTTGTAGAGATGTTTGATCATTCAATAACTTCAAGCAATATACCAAAACATTTCTTATATTAATTACCTTTTCTAAAGGATGATTTCCACTGGTATGATCACATGGATGATGCATATAATATACTGGCAAATCATATCATGGATTTTCATTTGAAGTAGAAGTAATATTCTCCTTCAAATTTTTTTGTCTGACCTCCTTGAATGTCTCTTTCTCCTTGCACACATCAAAATATTGTTGAGGTGTTGTATTCTTTTTGACCCACTGGTATTGGTTTTGATTCTTCTTTCCTGCATCTTCTCCTATCTTGGTTCCACATCAAGTAACTTTGTTTATCTTTTTCCCATCATCTTCTCTAGTTTATGCTACAATCCATTGAACATTATGATTATTATGATTCCTTTTTTCCTGTATCTTTGTCAGAAGTGTCAGAAAACATTATGTAGAGTGATATGATGTGCAAAAATACATGCATGTTGTGGTGTTAGTGGATAATCCCTTGCATAATGTCCAAGTTTATGAAAATTGTGGTAGGTTACTAGGCCTATTCCTCTTCCAAATCCTCCTTTGTTGCCTTGATTATCCGATGCGGTGTATTATACTGTGGAACTTGATTATACTGCGACGGTGATGCAAATTGTTGAGCATTATTATGCTATTGCGCAAGTGGACCTGTCATTAATTCATCCTTCATACTATAATCATATGAGGTCCTTTCCTTCATAAGTTCCATGGTTCTACAATCCTTATCCTCATGTCCCATAAACTTGCAGAAATTGTAGAATGTACTCTTAGGCATTGTTTGATTTTTTTGCATCAATGGACAATGATAGGGATCATGTCCATGTGTCTTACATATTTCACACCATACTCCTCATGTAGGTAAGGGATTGAGAAATATTTCTCCCAAATACTGCACAAATGTTGGGCACTCATTATTGTGGTTTCCTTAGGTTCTGCATAAGGTACACTAGACAACTTCCCTCTTCTCCTTTCCTTTATTATGATTCAAGTGAAATGTCAGATTATTAAGATCTTATCTTATCTCGTCTACAACTGTATCTGTATGCTTATACTGATTCTCTTCCAATTGTAAGGCTGCCTATAGAGCCTTAGTCTAAGTCTGGAACTTCTTTTTCCTCAATGGGTATTTAAAGTGTGGTAATAATGAGTTTATAAATAATTGTCTATTCTGCATGTCTATTATAGGAAATTTCAACTTACCTTTCAATATCTTGAACTTTTGATCGACTTCCCAAACTAACTCTCCTAGCTTCTGTTTGATCTCTATCATCTCATTCATAAATTGATCTTCTGAAATTGGTCGTCGGAACTCATTAATTAGTGCCTTCTTCATGTTTGCAACGATTTTCAGTGTTCCTTGTGGACTATTTACTGCTAGACTCATAAACCAGTCTAATGCACAGTTTCTGAATGTGAATGCAAACTGAGCCACTTTCGTGTCTTCATCTGTGACATGTTTATCTTCCCAAACATTTTCACAGATAAATAAATGTTTCTTTGGGTCCTTTGACCCTTCTCCATGAAATTATGGCAACTGTATGGTTGGATCTACTCCAGCCATTGTGAAATTGGCAGTACTTCCTCTGTGTAGTGTAGATATATGACTACTACTACATGCACTTGTACTTCCACTGGTCCCTCAACCTATTGGAATCCTTCTGCCAATAATTTCTAGTTGTCTAAAATCTTCTTTTCATTCTGATGTCCCAGTCACACATGGGGTCATGGGTTCCACACTAATTCATATATGGAATGGAGAGCCTTCTTCTACACCAAAACCTTGACCTCTGGTTTTCCTCTCATACGTGGCGTGTAGGATTTACTCAATCTTCTATGTAGCACGAAGATACTCTACCTCTTCTTAATCACATTCCAAGCCTTCCCACTCAACTATTACCCTCTTTTTCCTATTGATCTTATACTAGTAGGGTCTTCTATTGCGTGTCTTTCCTACTCTATCCATTATTTCCTTAATCTAATCTTCATCCATCATAATAGGGTCCATTGCTTCCTTCTTTTGACCTCTATCTAGGTCCTTCTCCATATCTCATATCTTCCTTAGTGTTTCCCCTAGTCTCCCCATGCATGCAGATTTGTTTACTTGTCTGACTCCATTGTCTTCACACCTTTATCATGCATTAAAATATTGATTGACATGTAAAGTGATCTAATATACCTTCCTATTGGCCCCTTCAGAAACTCCTGCTATGTAGCATTGTAATATTTTGCAGTATGGATTGAAAAATCAGTAATAAATCTTGGAATAATGTTTTCTAGCCAGAAATCTGATTAGTAGGGTGTGTATCCTTCAATATTAGTATCCACTCCTGCAACAAATGTGGAAATTCACAGAAAAATTCCTAATGAAGATCAATAAATACCGACTTTTACAAATATTGGCGCTATGTTTAATTAGGGTTTCTATTTTCTTTCTTCACAAACTCTAGCTCTTTTGTTTCCAACCATCGTTCAATCTCATGTTTAGTTGGATTCCATGGTTTGTACATCCCCTTCTAATACTTCATTCTCTTCACTGTCCTTCTCAACAAGTCCCCTCCAATATGTTGTTCTGGGTTCCAGTCAACAACATAACCATTTGTTGGATGTTTCTTGTGATGAATCGAGTTGTATTTTAGGTTTCCAAAAAGACACTGCAAACCATCATCCCTTTTGGAGACCAAAAGGAAACACTGTGCACAGAGTGCACAATGCATTCTCACCTGAGATGGCTTTATGGGTGACTGCAAGACCCAAATTTTTATAGTCTTGGAAGGGAGGATTCTGTAGGGATGTTATACATTCTTTCTACCTTAAATACATTAGATCTATTCATCTAACACATCATTATATCCATATCTACCCTTCTGTAATCAATTGCATTCATCCTGCAATAAATGCCCTGTCGTTCTACTATGAGTTGCATTTTAATACTAATAGATTCATTCATTCATTCATCATAACTAAAAGTAGCAAGAAATAAAACAATAAATTACACATAGAGACACAAGTTTTACCATGGTTCACCCCCTGGGCTACATCCACAAAGATTTGGCTATCTTCTCTCTTTTATTATTCTTCATAAAAATCATAGTGTTGCGTGCATTACAGTGAGTAAAAGTGAGGTTGACAAGGTCACACCAAGCTCCACATCTTGCGACCTTACCCTCGATTACAATGTATACCTCTCTCTCCAAAATTGACTCTAAGATCATATTCAACATTATATTCACAACTAGATCGCTCAAGAATTGACAACAAAAACTAGATCTCCTCATATCTCACAATACCTATTTATACTTCAAAAATGGGATAACTACCCGTTACAACAATGACCAAAACCCTAACTCAGTAACCCTAGGTGAGTTAGATTTTTCCACTTTTTAACTTCTTGCACACAACTAGTCCACAATCCAACCATTTCCTTCTTTTATTTGCGTCCTTTGTCCTTCCTGCTTTCTTGGTGCTGCTTTTCCTTGTTTTTCAATGCACGCTCCTTTTTTGGTCCATTTTCTAACTGCTTCATTAATTGCTGCACTTTTCCCCAAAATGGCCTGTGCCAACAGTAGCTACTAGGAAAGAGATCAAGTGGGTGGATATATACATATTATGGGAAATTATTCATGTCTTGCTTTGATTTCAATACATCCACCATTTTCTTAATGTTATGATGGGTTGATTATTTAGATCATTATAGTCTATGTTCATCACTTTCTATGCTTGCCTCTAATGAACACTCCAAATACATTTGGTTCCTTGTTCAAAGGATGCCCCCCATAGTGAAACCGTGTAAATAGGTGTTATGTAGTTTTTGAACCCTTATGTGGTGACAACGAAAATGATAATGAAAACAAATAGTACATTAACAATGAGGCCAATGATGATCATAAGTATGATGACAATGATAATGACAAGGATGGTGACGATGGAGATGATAAAAATGAAAACAATGTTGATGATAATGATGAAAATAATCATGAAGATTATGATGATGATGATCATCATCCTTTTCATCATCATCATCATCATTGTATTTTCATCCTACTCACCATCATTATTGGCATCGCCATCATACTCATGATCCTCATAATTATTGGCATTGTCATTGTTGTACTCATCTTCATCATCATTAGCCTCATTGTAATAATACTCTTCATCATCATTTTCATCGTCATTGTCACCACATAAGGGTTCAAATACTCCATAACACTTGTTTACATGGTTTCCTACACTATACCTAGCATATGTATTTCATACCTAGAATAAGTGTATAAGAATTTTAATATATTAACATATATTAAAATTTATTAATATATATCTTAATACATATTAGCATATATGTTAATACATATTAACATATATGTTAATACATATTAATATTTCAAAGTGTTAGTACCTCCACAACGTCCTCTAACCATGATTACCTGCAGGGACAAATTTCAAATTTTAATTAGTGATGATTTCTAAGTCACAAGTTTAACAAAGGGGAAGGTGTAACGGTCCAAATTCGCAGGGTTGAACCCACTTTGATACCATATGTAACGTCCCCTCCATTACGAGAACGAAAAACGATGTACAATAGGATTTTTTTTTCTTCGCATTAGGATATTAAAATCGTCACAACATAATTAATAGCATTGCAAGAGACACATCAACATAACTAATAATGACACCTAATAAATGCATTAACATAATTAATAATGACACATAATCAACACATCATCATAATACACAACGCCACAATCAACGCATTGTCATAATTAATAGCTGCACCAAATCAACACCTCATCATAATAATCAAAGACACAAATCAACACATCGCGATCAACTGAAGCAAAATACTAATAATTGATCAACCATGTCACTGAATATAAAAATAAATACCTACCCAACCTGTCCTACATGGTTAGGACCTCCATGACACATAAGCAACGCTCAAGTCCAGGATTCGTCCGATTGACTTTGACCATTTAAGGTCTCAGCACTGGAAACTGTTTTGAGAAATAAGGAGGTATATAAATACCGCTAATCCAATCATGCCGAAATTCAACTAGATAAATAAACAATCTTAATCATCAATTATTCATGGTGTGAAAAAATCTACTACAGAAACATACATCAATTTACTGATGCAACTATCACCTATGGATCCTTTCGACTATAGTCCAACTATAGATCGTATATCAATTTAATTGATGCCATATCTACCTATGAACATTCAACCATAATCCAACTATAATTAACATACATCAATTTCAAGGTGTACAAATACAACCTACTAACCCTTTTCTATCCTTCACGCAATACTAAGGGAAAATTACTAAAAGAATAATACACAAGAGGCCGTAAGCACCACAAGAGAACAAGACTAAATTTTAAAATCCATTATAAATATATTCTATTTAATGTTAGGAATTGTTAGGGTCAGTTCTAGAAGATCAAGCTATTACATTTTGTTGGCCCTTGACCAAGTTTCGAGGAACACTTGGTCATAATTGACCATTTTTGGACTTCGACACCCTATCAAAGATGGAGCTCCAGGCGAAGCAGAGATCACGGGATCTCAGTCCACTTTTGGGCCTCTTTTAGGGTTTTGGGTTAATGTAATAGGGATGTTGGCCTGTGGGTTTACCCACACTTAGGCCTACTTTTGCAATGCATAAATAGAAAGATAGGTAATGTAAGAAGTAGTAGATGTGATTGCTTAGTGTAATTGATGGTGCATCTATGTGATATTGAATAAGTGATCTATGTGAACTATGTAAGGCTTGCAAGGCTAAGTGTAAGTTACTATGTGATTGATATTGTAACGCAAGGAAGAAGGATCTAGCGAGCTACGTAGATCTTCTGTCATTTGTGAAGAAGGGTTTTGAGTGGCTTGTGATGTAACCGATTGAAGACACTAATAAAGAAGAAGAGTTGGTGGACGTAGCCCCAGGGTGGGGGTGAACCACGCAAATCTATGTGTGACGCTTTGTGCTTCGACTTGATGTGTTTATTTCTTCTTTTGCTGAGTGCATTGATATATTTAGATAGATATATTAATGCTTTGTGCTTCCTAGATGGATGTCAATAGTGGGATCTGACATGTATGAGAATGCTTAGTGCTGAACTACTAGATACGATATGATTTTCTATAGTTAAGTGATGAAACAATGTACATCTGAGTATTCACCGCGAAGCTCTGTGCCGTCTGTGAAGTATAATAAAGGTTAAATACTGATGAATGATCTATGATAAGTGCTCTGTAAGGATAGGATCATATATCTGTGTCTCGGCTAAGGTTGCAGGCACCTGAGTCTTGCAACCACCCCTGCCTCTACCTCAGGTGAGACTTCATATGCTTCGCAGGTGTTTCCGAAAGGGCCGATAGTTAGGGCTTTGTTGGTATGCTCTTGAGCGTTGAACCCTGGGTTTTCCCCTGTGCCAAAAAATGGTTCCGTCGCCGGGACCTGAAACTGTGATTGCTAGGAACTGAGGAAGAAGAAACTTCGTGCAAAGGAAGCTCTATGCGTAGATCTGTTTCCCTAGTGCACAACTTTTTACTCGACCTGTGAAAGCTTTGTGCCAGGAATAAGGTTGAATCCGAGGAAAGGAAGATCAGATCCGAAGAAAAAAACAAGCGAGATCTGAACGCTCTGTGCTCTAAGAAAAGTAAAAGTGGGAATTTCTGAAATAAAGAGGTTAGATATGCAGAAAAGAGGTAAGATTTGTAAGCCCTGTTCTCTAATAAAGGTAAGAATAGTTAAAATTTCTTAGATCTGAAAGATTTGTACTCCGTAGAAGTAAGATAAGTGATTTTTTTTTTCTAGAGCATGGATCTAAGTATGTTTGATAGATTCAGTCCTAGCTTAAAACCTAGGATATTAATATAAGAAAGAAAGTTTGATATGAGTAGATATGATAAGCATAATGATAGATATGTTATACCTATGCATAGAAAGAATGTTTGGACTAACAAATGGATGAAGGATCCTAGAAGGAATTTTTTGTAGGCTAACTACCATGACTCTGGTGCATAGTACAGAAGAAGTTGGGCATCATTTAAGAGAAAGAGAGGATTGAACCTATGTTATGGTCGCAAAAAACCAGACCATCTAGCTAAGGATTGCCTGAGTGGAAAACCCAGTTGTCTCTGTTGCAAAGATTTGGACCATGAAGTATTGGATTGCTCTAGAATGATTGCTAATCTTGAAAGAATGAATCTACATGAAGAACACCCTAGGACAGCCCCAGAAATAGAAAAACCCTAGAAAGAATCAAAGAAAGTATTAATACAGATGAAAGAAATGTTGAAAGAACATAAAGATGTCCACCTACCAGAGATCTTCAAAGAAAAGGAACAAATCGAAGTAAGAATAGGGGACTTCGACATTGAATGTATTCTTGATAAAGAAACACAAGTGAACATTATGCCAGAAAGAACCCGGGAAGTTATAGGGAATCCTGCCATGATTTCTTCACTGGGAGGAATAGGAATATTTAGAGGAAAACTGGTGATGTTATGTGGAAAACTTGCTCAGATACCTATGAAAGTCAATGGAACTTCAACAGAAGAAGATTTTGAGATTATAAAATTTATTGAGGACGCCACCTCGTTCACTATGTTACTTGGAAAACCTTGGATTGAGAGAGATCAAGCCAGAAAAAGGAAGAAGAAAAAGTATTACAACAATAGAGACAAGAGCTAAAAGATTTCATGACTAGAAGGATTGCACAGTTGATTGAGGAACAAGAGAATAAATCAAAGCTATTCGATGCTAGAAGCTCATATGTCGAAGAATTAGGGGACTCACAAAAGATTGGAGTATCTATACCAGATACAGACGAAGTAGTTCTCCTGAGTCTTGGGAAAGAACCTCAGCATCGCGAAGTGACTATGCCTAAGGAAAATAAGAACCAGATCGAGAAACGAACTACCGAGATGAAGCTCACAGGGAAGAAGGATATACAACTAAGTAAAAAGAGATCTTAGATTGACAGGCTACAGAGGGTTCCAGAGGGAAACCCTCCGAAAGAAACTTTGCACAATTTGAGTTTCGTTGGGATAACATAACAATGACATGGGCTACTTCACCATAGCAAAGAAATATAGCCATTGGAGGCCGATATACCCGTTCGACTGCCTCCCCGAAAGGATCGAAAAGAATTGATGGCTCATCACCAGACCGTTAGAGCACATCATAACAGATAGAACCAGAGTTAAGGAATCCCCATACCTATTGCAAACAATCCGTTACAGAGTTACTTACTTAATTCATCGCGCCATGCACATAAGACACTTACTCATGAATTTGAATCCACAGACTACCTAAATTGTGAACCGTGATTACTCTGTCCTTATTCTCTACCTTACTATAGTATCTACATTACTTTGAGAACCTGAGCTATTGATCCTGAGAATATATGTTCGACGAATTCAACACAACTGAAGAATCTATAAGAGAGGTACTTGCTATCCTCAGAGTCGAAAGAGTCATGTCGGAGCTAGGATTGTATACAGGTTTACAGGCATCGTTGACGAGAGAAGTGAAAGCCTCCCCGTCGACTGCTCAAGCAGGAACATTTCGAGCTGGCACAAAAAGAAGAACCAAACATAAGGACGATATGGCCAATGCGAAGTTGGTCCCATCCATCCTACCTGCTTACATACCACCTCTGAGCGGTGAGATCAATAGAGATAGTGTGCCTACAGACTTTGAGTACACTCTAGTCACGACGTACCTACCGAAATGAGTACGTGTAGTCCACGTAGATCATGACAAGATCGCAGCCTTGAAGTTTAGTGACTTCAACCTAGGGGATCGTAAAGTTTACAACACACTTTCCCCGTACAATTACCTAACCAAAACCAAGGGCAAGAATTCAAAGATCATCCCTCAGCAATGGATGATGAACCTCGCATAGTCTACTCTGCTCAACGTTATGAAGATACCACACTTTGGAAGACACTAGGAGGTGAATGCTTGTCTGAAGATGCTTCTGGCAAGTTACCATGGAGGATACTTATGGTTGAACCATCGCATAACAGTTGATTCAATGTTGATCAACCATATCACTGGGCTTAGCATGTAGGGCCCTGATCCCCACGATTACTATCTTGGGAAGACCGCAGATTGCGCTCTTGCCCAGAAGATCAAAGAAGCATATGGCGATGTTGGGAAAGGCATGCGAGGCTACAAGGTAGCTTCTATTGAAAGTGGCACAGTGCGCCTCGCCTTTCAACTGATCACAGGGAAGTTGGTATGAAATAATCGACCCATGCAAGTATCCAACTTTGTAGTCGACCTCGCAGTAAAGTGCACAGAGGGACTACAGATGAACTGGGAGAAGTACCTGGTGAATCAACTAGAGATTGATTGCAGAGAAGCCCATGATCAGGGGCATGAATTTCATTTTAGCTGGCTCTTGATACTTATAGCTTTCATTGCATGGGAGCTACCAGAAGGTGCAACCTTCCCCGACATTGACCCCTTTGAACCACTGGTTGCGAAGTTCAGTACCCTGTGGTACTCAAATGAAATGAACAAGCAGTGTCAATCCAATGTCGTATTTCACACCTACTACACCCAGTTGAAGCTCGCAATCCAGTCCGAGCCTCGCATGACCCCGAATACTTTACACAGGTTTTGACCTTTGATAAAGTTCAATGCAGACTACCATTTTATATATTTGACAACACGCACTGGTGAAAACAAGGAACAAATTCAATCTTACTACAAGATGACAAAAGAAGATCTGGAGGAAATCATCAAGGAATGGTCGATGAACCTTCTTATTCTAGCAGACCCTATAGAAGTGTTCGACATTGATAACCTAGAAGCTGCACAGAATACACCTGGACCCAGTAAGACAAAGAAAACAAAGCAGACAAAGAAGGATGAGGATATCCAAGATGTAGACAACAGATCTGTAAGAACCACATCCATTACACAAGAGAAAGGAGGTAATGGTGAAGACTTACAGGAAGTCGAACATAGGCCAGGCGACGAAGTAGAAATCATAAATAAAAGGAAGGATTCACCTCCAGAACCTTCCTCCCGAAAGAAATCAAAAGCACCCATGACTAAACTCAAGACCATGCTCACTCTAGATGACTTCAGTTTTCTCATCGCAACTATGAACGAAGACATAGAAGAGATAACAGAAAAATAGGAAGCTAAGAAAGAGACAATGTACAACATAATCGAGATTGAACTCCAAGGAGTACAACAAGCTCGCCAGTCTACCCGCATAGTCTCCTTTGCGCCCCTGCCAGAAGGAACAACAAAAGAAGGAAATGAATTAGTTCAACTTCGCAAGATTGCTAACACAGTTGAAGTACGCCTTCGAAAGGCACAGGAAGAAACAACGCAGGCTACCCAAGCCTTAAAGAAAGCACAGGAGGAATTCCTCGAGCAATGCCGAGCTACACAACAAGAGAAGGACACTCTCTAAGTGAAATTTGAAGAAGACAGAGCAAATATTCAAAAAGAGAAAGAGCAGCTGCTCGCGAAGCAGATTGGGATTGAAGAAGCAGTCAACCGAGAATTTTGCGCTGTGACCGGCTTAGAACAGAGGGCAGAGGACCCCATCGAACGCCAAGTGATGACACTTGCTGAATTTATTCAACAACTTCAACAAAGAGTCATGGACTTAGAGCTTCAGACCATACCACAGACCCCACAAGAAGTGCACGACCAACGAGAAATAACTGCCTAGAGCACCGTAGAAAGGATTAAAGAACTCTATGAGGAATGAAAACAATTAAGTAGCAGAAGTGCGCAGATCTACGAGAACCTAACCGAGAACCTAGAATTGCATCAATTGGAGTCACAACTTCAAGAGGTGAAGCACGACGCTGAAAATCTACAGGTGTAGCTGAAGGCCCTGTCACCCATAGAGAGAATGAAGAGGTTTCCATAGCAACACACAACCCAACAAAAGATTCACATGCTTTAGAGTAAAGTAATGGAAGTCTCTCAATGACTACAACCAGTGCAAGAAAAGGCATGCCAACTGTTCACTGAAGTTGAAAGCCAAGGACTAAAACTTGAACAGCTTGTGAATACAATAGAACAATGCCTAGAAGGGCCGGTGAACAAGGCACTCATCCAAGAGTTCGTCGAGCAAGAGGCAGTAGCAATGCGGCAGGTCAAAGCAGCTCGAGCCAAGCTCGAGGAATTCGAAGTAGAATTGGTCAGACTTGAGTGACTCGAGACGAGTCACAGGTGAGTGTTGGGGTTTTGTTGGCCCTTGACCAAGTTTCGAGGAACACTTGGTCATAATAGACCATTTTTGGACTTCGACACCTTGTCAAAGATGGAGTGCCAGGCGAAGCAGAGATTGTGGGATCTCTGTCCACTTTTGGGCCTCTTTTAGGGTTTTGGGTTAATGTAATAGGGATGTCAGCCTGTGGGTTTACCCACGCTTAGGCCCACTTTTGCAATGTATAAATAGAAAGATAGGCAATGTAAGAAGTAGTAGATGTGATTGCTTAGTGCAATTGGTGGTGCATCTATGTGATGTTGAATAAGTGCTCTGTGTGAATTGTGTAAGGCTTGCAAGGCTAAGTGTAAGTTATTGTGTGATTGATATTGTAACGCAAGGAAGAAGGATCTAGTGAGCTGCACAGATCTTCTTTCCTCTGCGAAGAAGGGTTTTGAGCGGCTTGTGCTGTAACCAATTGAAGACACTAATAAAGAAGAAGAGTTGGTGGATGTAGCCCCAGGGTGGGGGTGAACCACATAAATCTGTGTGTGATGCTTTCTGCTTCAGCTTGATGTGTTTATTTCTTCTTCTACTGAGTGCCTTGATATATTTAGATAGATCTATTAATTCTTTGTTCTTCCTAGATGTATGTCAATAGTGGGATCTGACATGTATGAGAATGATTAGTGTTGAACTACTAGATATGATATGATTTTCTATAGTTAAGTGCTGAAACAATGTACATCTAAGTATTCACCGTGAAGCTCTATGCCATCTGCGAAGTATAATAAGGGTTAAATACTGATGAATGATCTATGCTAAGTGCCCTGTAAGGATAGGATCACAGATCTGTGTCCCATCTAAGGTTGCAGACACTTGAGTCTTGCAACCACCCCTGCCTCTACCTCAGGTGAGACTTCATCTGCTTCGCAGGTGTTGCCGAAAGGATCAGTAGTTAGAGCTTTGTTGGTACACTCTTGAGCGTTGAACCCTGGGTCTGACCCTGTGCCAACACATTTCAACTCCAGATATTTTTGAAGGCCTAACACCTAAGCTAGGTGATTCAACCAAGGGACAATGACGTTCTTGTAATCATCTTATTTCCCTCATCGAGGGTTTGCGCTCTGGACAAGTAACTTAATAATCATTGCACAATATGTGAATGAACCAAGTCACATACTAAGTCCTTAAAATAAGATTAATAATCATTCGACAATGAAGTTTTTACTATTAAAAATGATTTTACTGGATAATCAAACACAAGGGTAGAAGGACACCGGTCCAATATAAATATATGGAACTTCTATTAATTAGCTCAAGTGATGTAGAAGAAAATTTTTTTCGATTTACCCCTACTAGATTGGGACATGAGTAATACAATTTTCCTGCCCAAATAGTTTATCACTACTACCTTGATTAACAGTAATTATGGTCTCTCATCTTGGATCGCCAATCGGATTAACCACATATGAGCGTTTAAAAAGAATTCAGGAACGCCCACATAATCACACATTCCCGTGAGGTGATCATCCTTTCAAGGTACATAACAGTTTCCTAAGGTTGTACAAAAGGACCGCTCCTTCTCACCTAAAATTCCGTCAAAATATTACTGAGTTAATCGATAAATGATTTTACTATAAATTTGCCAGAATTTTAAAAATAATCGTGTG
>JASDQU010194446.1:3883-19797 GCA_032191745.1 Picea mariana | reverse complement strand
GTTGATTATAGGTTGATGCATGGTTGATGCACTTGTTTATGGTACAGGTTGATTACAGGTTGAGGTACAGGTTTATGCATGGTTGATGCATGGTTCAGATTTATTGGTATAGGTTTACAGTGGTATATCTCACAGTGATAGTGTGACAGTGGTTCAATCATTCTACTTCTACTTCAGGGTGGCAGGACGGGGCAAGGACAGGTGGTTGTAGCCACCTTTCGGTTGTAGCCAGAGAACATTGGGGGTTGTAGCCTCCTTCTGGTTGTAGCTAGAGAATTTGGGAGTTGGAGCTTCCCTCAGGTTGTAGCCTGAGAAACTAGGGGTTTGGAGCCTCCTTCCAGTTGTAGCTAGAAAACAAAGGAAGTTGGTGCTTCCAATGAATGTAATTCTTCAATACATATAAGAAAAAGCATTATGTGGTTTTCTCCCGATTTGGGTTTCCACGTAAAACACTGGTGTACTGTGTATGTGTGTGATTGTTTATTTCTTACTACTCATTATTGGATAATAATTCTACATTGATATAACATTTGAAGAAAAAGGATTATAATTACACTATTACTGATTCACCCCCCCTCTCAGTAATCCAACATCAGTAGCAAACCCATCCCTAAGGGTGACCAATTACTAGGGTGCAATGTCAACCACCAAGGTGAAATAAGGAAAAGAGAATAACTTCCAAGCAAATGTTATATAATCAAAATACGATTTTAAATGAAACTGACTCAAATGCCTCAAATATTGAAATGATACTTACCATAATACCTAGCTTGTACCTCACGGAGCAAGACCCAATATCCTCTGGAAGCAAGCTAGTGTGGCAGATACCATAGTGATGAATATGAGATCTATGGTGGTGAGGTGGGCCTCTGTTTATGCAAATAGACACTTTTAGAAATCTAGCTCTCGATACTCCATGTCTACAACCTGAGGGCCCTCAAGACATCATCTCCTTAGTTATCCCTAGGAAATGGGGATAACATCTAGCTCCTACTTGGATAAATGTACTCACCGTAGAGTGCATGAGAACCTAAACATCTCCTAGTGGACCTATTCCTACACTGAAACATAAAACTATAAAATCTAGGGTTTCTCTATCACCCTTTGTCCATGTACATCAAAATAAAATCTCAAAAACAACTAATCTAGAAAATAAAATTTTTCATTTTTCTAAAAAAATTTAAACTAAATATGTAATATGATAAAAGCAATATGCAAATAGAGAAAAATGGAAAATTAGATGCAACCAAACTACTATGAGTAATCAAGATGCAAATGCAAGAAAGCAAGATGACCTACCTACTTACCTAGAGCATGGGCCCTGAAGAAGTCAAGTGCCCTGAATGTAGGGTCGGAGAAGACACCCATCTACTGGTAATGGCATATTTTTCTCACCCAAGGATGTCAAATAATACTTCTCTTTTTCATGTAAGGTCCAAGACAAGAGTTGTTATCTTTATGATCGTATTTAGGTTTTCCCTTCCACTTATCCCACATAAATGCAAGACTTCCTTCATTGTAGTTGATGTAAGGTATATCTTCGATGTAAGGGTACAAAGGAGGTTCTGTGTTGACTGCATATTTAATGTCTTTCTCATGTTCTTTGTTCTCTTTATCTTTTTTCTTTAATATCTGGATGGACCCTGGTTCTTTATCTTAGAACTTCACAAGCTTCTCCTTGTATTCATTCATCCTTAGGAGTAGCATATCTATGCAATCTTCTTGCACAAAAGGAAAGTCCCAAGGATCATACACGATGATCTGACGAGTTACATCAAATTCACACTCACTAGTGTAATTAGGATTGTTGGGATCCATCACATGATTCTCAACCCTCTCCTGAATATATAAAATATCAAAAGTGTCATCCCCATGGGAATATGTGCATGGGTGAGATCCATACTGAGAAAACCCCCAAGAGAAGCAAACCAACTTATTGATAGAAGCATTCCCCAAACATCTGGAACATCAATCACTATTATGTTCATAAAGAGGATGATATGAAGGAACTCAATCAGGTAGACTTCAACATCTTCACAAAGCCTGTAAAATTTGACCTTCTTGGAATCAATACCACAGACATTTACGTAAGGTCAAGTCATCTTTAAACTGAGTTGTTCCATTACTTTCAAAGACATCACATTGCTTGAGAATCTTGATTCCAACATACAATTGTTTAAATGGAGACCAGTCATCCTCAAAGAGAGATAGAAAGAAGGGTTATTATCCTTTTGCCAATCAAGATACATGGTATTCAATATTATGGGAGGGTCCTCCTTTTCAGCTGGTACTTTCAATAAATTCAAGAATTATCTCCTCACGGATGGGATCTTGCATATTTCCATCATAGGGATTGTCATATTCAACTTTCCAAACATAGTTTTCACGTCTATATTCAATTGAATCTCCTCTTCTGTCAAAGTTGGTTTTGGAAGCAATTCACCGACCGGAGGTGGGGGTGGTGGGACCACCTTGTTTGTAGATGGAAGTGGAGCTTCCACCTCTAGTTGAAGTGAAGTGGAAGGTTATAACATAGGAACTGAATCCTTATTTCTTCTTGCGTATGTCAAAACTTCATTTTTTCTAAATTCCTTTATCTGGTTCTTTGTTAATTTATTCAACACTCTAAGTCGTCCTTCTCTAGCTCCTCTTTTTCTGAATTCATCAATTTTTTCTTGAGCAATATCTTCTTCTCGAAAGTTGCAAATCATGTCCTTGAATTTTATACCATCATAGGAGCCTTCATCATGTCATGGAAAACCATCCTTCCGATGAGGTTCTTGACAAGGAGAACACCATGGTGTTTCTTTTGTGTTGACCATTCCAACTGGGTTCAATGTGTCAGGAGCTTTTGCCTCTTATTGAGGCTTCATCTTCCAACCTGTGGCATCCCTCTATTGTCTGGTAAATTAAGGTATAAAGGCAAAATAAATTCTTTCCATGGTGGTTAATCGACCCATGATCTAATTTTGAGCTTGGACGAACTGAGTACTCATCTAGTCTATTTTCTGAGTTAAGAGAGCAATTGGATCTGGTGTACTACTACTGGGAGATTTAGTCTTTTCTTTTGTCTTGACACAAGGATACTAAAAAGGGTCAACCTTTGAGTCAATAATATTTTCTTCAATCTCTATGCTATACTCTTTGGCTTGTGACAAACTGGTGGGATTCTTATCCTTTAACATGAAACATAATTTCCCATCAAAAGAATTCATATAAAGGAGACAAACAAATGCATCTAGAGGACGTAGATCTGTCGGGATTTCACTATATAATTTGTCAAACATGTTGTCAAATTCACATATTGTTTCATTCTCTTTCTTCTTTATCTGATTTAACTAGGCTACAAGCATTTTGTTGTCCATCTGCTATTGAACAACTTAGCGAAATATTCATAAGATGCTACATGGTTATCTGGAAGGCCCCTGAACCATCTTTGGGCATCTTTAGTAAGTGATGAGGATAGCAATATCATTTCTACATATTCATGTTCAACTTCTGCATTCTCTATATCTAGGTCCATAATATAGAGATGATCATCAGTTGTGATCACATTATTTCCTCAGAAATTTGGCAACCATTTGTGATATTATTTCGGCATGGTATTAGGATATTCGGGAATGATGGCCATGTTTAAGGGATTGTAGATGTATTTTTCCCAAGGGTGAGCCATTGGAGCAAGGGGAAGGATACCTTGGAAAAGGGTCTTGACAACAAGAGATTTAAGAGGAGGTCTTCTTTGGTAAACCTTAGAAGGCTTGAGCCTTCCCGAGGGAAAGGTATTAAGGGAAGGTGCATTCTGGGATGGTGGAGTCACCATATGAACTTCAATAAGGGTTCATCAAGGGTGGAAGGGGAATGTCCTTCAAGTGGAGTCACCATGCAAGCTAGAGGTAAAGGATTTGGGATGGAAGCTTGCCAAAGTGTCATTAGGGCACGTAATAGGATTCAAAATCCTCCCTAGAAATGAAGCCAAAATGTTATCACACAAGCTTTAGGTTGGGAAAAGCCTGACCCAATCCATGAGATGGCGATAACTATGGGAGAGTCTACCCATTGTCTTCTTAGATAAACCCTCCCCTCTCTTTGGTGAAGGAGAATTCCAAAACAAGGGGGGGAATCCCAATGAACCTAGGGGGAAAATAGATGGAAAGTGAGGTTATGGAAGTGAATCTCCTATAGTTCAAGTTGTGGAGAGATGGAAATCTTGGGATGAAGTCTCGAAGATGGTCAATGTTTTCCAAGTGCTTGAGTACCTACGTAAGATTGTTGTACCTGCCCGAGACACAAGAAAATAAAAGATACAAGCCCAATAATATAATGTAAAATAAAGTGAATATTTTTGTCCTAACTAGCAACAATATATAATGATATAAATCAACAATGTAATGATAAGAAGAGCTGCTAAACAAGTCACTAAAAGTCCAAGAAAATGTGCAAGAGACTAAGTAGAAATTACTAGTGTAACTCGAGTATGATAGCACAAGAATTTAGAAACAATTAAAGAATTTCAGAAACAAGTATTGAGGATATATTATTGCATCCCGATGGATGTATAAAATGAGTGCTATGACAGAAAAATACAACCACCGAAACTTGCAAGTAAACCGCCCAAAAGAAGCACAACAACTAGTAGATTAATTTGGTAGCTTTCTAGCAAACTTTGACGGTTAGAAAATGAGTAAGTTTGAAAGTAATGAAGTAATTTGGTGCATCCATAATGGATGTAGCTTTCAAGATACGACAACAATAAGAAATCTTTGGCCAAATAAGACGCCTTAGTGGCCTTAACAAGCCTAAAGCACCAAGAAAAGATTCCAATTTAAACAATTTCAATATCTTGTGATTTCACGTATACCAATGCAATGATTTATTTCTCCAATGCAAGATATTAGTGACTTGAAATATTGGGTTATGGATTCCTTTAATGAATGAGCTATCCTTTCCACTTCCTTAGGGGTGTAAGCCCTTTTACTCCCTAAGGAAAGCAAGACTAGCAAGGAAGTACTAGGCAGGTGTAAGCCCTTTAAATTCTCCTAGTAACCCTTTTACAACAATTTATTCAAGACAATTATGATAGGATTAGTGGGATTTTATGCCCTTATACTACCAGAGATCTTAGAAAATTAACATTGTAACCAAGAAAGAAGCAATAACAAAGCAAAGATTCCTTACCTAGTCCAAGCATTAAAAAAATAAACTCTTCTTAACCAAGAAAATTCCACCACAAATGCAAGAATAAGCCTCCACAAGAGATAGTGCATCATGTCTTCATCCAATAGCCAAGATAAACCATTACAAGAGAAAGTATCAAAGAGAGAAAAGTAAAATTTCCCAAAAAGGGCGCAAATTTCAGCCTAGGAGTCTTCTCACAATGGGAGAACTATGATGAAAATGAAAAGGAAATTCTCCTCATTTATAAAAAAGTTCTAAAATTTTTTTGTCCACTTAACTTTAGGGTAAACCACAAATTAAGGGGCCAACAACCCTTACTTTTCCCCTTTACAATTTAAAATTTGATTTTGCACATAAGAAAACCCTAAAACAAGCATGATGTCACCCCTTTAGGGCAATGTTTTGGCACTTTTAGCAAATCGTTGAGCTTGGAGATGAATCATTGGGCCTCCAAAGGCCTCCCTCTCATGTGATAGGGTATCCTCCATCAAGACAAGGCCTATATCCATCCAAAATGTGCCAAGTGTAAAGTCAACCACACCACTACAACAAACTCTAGCCCTAGGGTGACTTCAAGCCCTCCAAATCTGATGTTTTGACCTCCAAAGGAAAACCATTGGGCTTGTAGGGGATAGGTTAAGTCATCCAACATGTCTCTCTAGACTCCAAAGGCTGTCATCATCATCTGGTGTGTGGGCCATGGTATCTATCTTGTGGGCTTCATGCCCCAAGGAAGCCCAAGCTAGGCTTGTTCTTCCAAAATTGTCCACCAAGCAAGGTCCTGCAAAGATAATGAATATGCACTCCAAGGATGTCAATTCAAATGCATCATTATAAGTAAATCAATTCAATAAAAGAGTCACCTAAACATGTGCATAAAAAAACACCTCATCAAATTAAACAAGTGCTCTAAGACCCTATGCAACTTGCCAAGTTTAGGCATGGGAGGGTTGACAAAGTGACCTATTGGGTGAATCATTCCCTAAGTCAAAGAGTGTTTCCCAGGTGGTGCCTCGTCTAATCCATGTGAAGAGTAAGAAGTGGATGGGGGAAATACTTTTGGGCATAGGTTTCATGACATACAAGGGATCGTAGTGTCTTATTTATGGGTGCCTTTGTAGAGAGTGTGTTGCACCTTTGTTTTCAATGCATCCTTTTTTCCAAGCCCATTTAATGCCATTTAATTAATTAAGGTACAAAACAACTGGTTACTCTCTATGGGGTAGCATATAGCTTGGGGGGCAGTACTACAGTGTCACTTGAGAGGTACACAGAATGCCATGGGGATAAAATCTGTTGAAGTTTGAGTAGCTTCGAAAGATATTATTATTGTATTCATATTGTATTCGACCAAGACAAAACCCTAAATATTAATGTTAAATTATTTTTGTTAAGTCATCCCTATTGTGCCTTTGTAAAATTAGGCCCTATTGTTCCTTTGTAAAATTCATCCCTATTGTGCCTTGACAAGTCAAATGTAAAATAGAAGAGTAAAGTGGATAGCTCGGCCCTGACCTAATTTTGGGGAGTCCAACTAGTATTTATAAGAGGCACTGCGCTTCATTTAGGGATAACACACAACCATCTCTCTCACACAGTGCACAAGTATTAGAGTGACAAAGCTACAAGGAAGGGTGTCTTAGTAAATGGTTTTGGTTATTTGGTGAAGGACTATCTTGGTCTAGTGGTGCACTACTTTGTTCTGGTTAGGGTTTCTGGTGGATCTTTTGTTTTGGTGAGATCTCTCTTGAGAGAGACATTGTACTTGTTGAAGAATATACATTGAATAATATTTGTTGGGATTTCTCCACCACAAGGGTTTCCTAGGATAAATATTTTTCATACTGTGGATGTCTTTCTTTCAGTGATCCTTATGCATGCAATTACCGTTTTAATAGTATAAAGTTAAACAATACTACACACACTTAACTTCTTAAGAAGAATTTTAACATGGTTTCAGAGTGGGCCTGAAAGAATCCATTTGCATAGTATAGAAGAGCTCGTTGGGGAAACTAATAACATATGGATACTCCCCCAGCCCTAGCACATCTTTCCTTGGGATTGAATTCTTAGTTTGACAAAGTTTTGTAAAATGAAACTGGTGTTGCAACTGCACAAACCCTAGGAGGGGTTTTCACCCATGTTTTGAAGGACTTTGGTCAAAGTGATACCACTAGGGAAATCTCCTTAGTAGGGCACACCTATCCCTTGGAGAAGAATTCCAAAATTCAAATTTTGAAAAATTAGGGTTTCCTCATAAACCCTAGTCTTGGCAGCTTCAACATTGAAGTTGGAACTGGTCAAATTGGCATAATAATCTCTAGTAAGTACAAAACCCTTCTTTGAAAAGTTTAATCTCTTTATTGTATTTCTCAAGCATAGGATGGCACCCAATACCAAGCTTGATGAGAAGCTTGAAGGTGATGATAACTTCCAAGCATGGAAGTACATAGTGATGCTTATTCTAAAAGAGAATGATCTAGAAGATTTTGTAAAAGAAGAAGTTCCAGAACTTGAAGAAGATGAGGCCAAAAAAAATTACAAGAAGAACCTAGTAAAGGCGAAAAGAATCATTGTTTGATTATATCAAGGATCATTTGATCCCCCATGTCTCATCATTAACAACTACCAAGGAAATGTTTGATGCCTTATCCATATTGTATGAAGGCAATAACTTCAACCAGAAGATGACCTTGAGAAAATAACTCAAGAATGTGAATATGCAAAGTTCAGAATCTATCCAATCATACTTCACAAGAGTGTCTCAGATCAAAGAACAACTAGAAGCCATTGGAGACACAATTGAAGAAGCTGAGTTGGTGATGAATACATTGAATGGTCTCCACGGATCTTGGGAATAATTCATTCATGTTATATGTTCAAGAAGAAGGATAAAAAGGTTTAGTAGACTATGGGAGGATTGTACTCAGGAAGAAGCTAGATTAGCAGCAAGAGAAGAGAAACTAGGTGATGAAGAAAATCAAGCCCTAGCAACACATACCCGAAAAGGAAAGAGCAAGAAGGAAGTTCACTTGCATAAGAAACCTCATGGATTAAAAAAAGATCAAAAGTTAAAGAAGGATTTCTCAAGTTATATATTCTTCATTTGTCAAAATATGGGACACATTGCCATAAAATGTCCCAACTCCAAAGGTAAGGTCAGAAAAGGAAAGTATAGAAGACATCAGGCTCATGCCGCAGAATATGATGGACATGATCATGAGAAATCAAAAGAAGAAGACTCAAGTGAAGAATATGTATTGATATTAGCTCTTATAGGTACAATCACTCATGGAAGTGACACATGGCTTATTGATAGTGGTGGTTCTAAGCACATGATTGGTTATAAGGAATCTCTCTCAGATCTAGTTCAGAAAGATTCACCTCACAAGGTAAATCTAGGTGATGACTCTCAATATCCCATTAAAGGAGTAGGAGAATCATCCTAAAAGTTAGACTCTGGAAAACTGATGAAGATGAAGGATGTGTTGTATGTACCTGGTTTGAAGAAGAATCTCCTTTCTATCTCAGTCTTAGATGAGAAAGGATTCAGAGTTACCTTCATTGATGGTGAGTTTCTCATGTGGCTTAGAGGAAAATCCATTGATGATTTTTTAGTGATTGGGGTACATGAATGAGGCTTATACAAGTTAAAAGGACATTGTGTTTCAGAATTAGTACACAACGTAGTTACTCCAAGTGAACTATGGCATAAGAGGTTTTCCCATATACATTACAATGCATTACCGATTGTAAGCAAGATGGTGACAGTTCTGTCAGAAATCCAAGTGGAACATGAAGGAATATGCAAGGGATGCACACAAGACAAGAACGTGAAGAAACCATTTCCAATAAGTGATAGCAAAGCTAAGGGAGTCTTGGAAATTATACACTCAGATGTGTGTGGACCAATGTCAACTGCTTCACTTAGCAGGTATGTATACTATGTTTCATTCATTGATGATTTCTCATGTAAAACTTGGATTTACTTTTTGAAGAATAAAAATGAAGTGTTCAAAAAGTTCAAAGAGTTCAAAGCACTTGTTGAAAACTTGTATGAAAATAAGACAAATATTTTGAGATCAGATAATAGAGGTTAATTCACTTCATATGAATTCAAGACATTATGTAAGGAATTTGGGATTAACAGGGAGCTCTCTACTCCCTACGATCCTCAACAAAATAGTGTGGCGGAAAGAAAGAAACGTACAATCATGGAAGCAGTAAAGGCCATGATTCATGATCAAGATTTACCGATGCATATGTGGGAAGAAGCAACTAGAAATGTTGTATATGTGCAAAACAGAAGTCCCCACATATTCCTTGGGAACAAGACACCATAAGAGATGTTTACAGGTGAAAATCCAGAGGTCATCCACCTGAGAATATTTAGTTGTCCAGTATATGTGCATGTCCCCAAGGACGAGAGATCGAAGTTGGACCCTTCAGGAAAGACATGTATATTTCTTGGATACGATTAGAGATATAAGGAATACAAATTTTACATACCTGGTCACCGTTAGATTCAGACTAGTAGAGATGTCACCTTCGATGAGGATACAACTTTCAGTAGATCGAGACAACGCTAATCATATGAGGTTCATTATGAGGAGCTTGAATCTTCCAAAGTCACAGATACAAATGCAGGTGATGATGCTGTATTAAAATATCATGACATGGAAGAACCACAAATACCTTTAGATACATCCCGAGAGATGAATACCAAGAAGATAAGACCATCTTGGGATCGGTAAATAATTCAATATGTAGAGAAGTATGGTGCTCCAGATGGATCCTTCAGAGAAAGAAAGAGGCCACGACCTTACTCTAAATATGTGGCACTGCTTAGCAACATTATTGATGCAGAGGCTACTAGTTACGAAGAGGTTGCAAAGAAGAAAGAATGGAAGGATGCCATGGTTGAAGAGTACCAATCCATTGTAAAGAATGATGCTTGGGATGTGGTTCCAAGACTGAAAGAGAAGACAGTTGTAAGTTCCAAGTGGATTTACAAGACGAAGCATTCATCATATGGAAGTATTGAGAAGTACAAGGAAAGATTTTTGTCACGTGGTTTCTCCCAAAAAGAAGTAATAGATCATGAGGAGACATTTGCTCTTATGGCTAGATACACTTTCATTAGAGATATACTTGCATTAGCTACAATAAATAAGTGGAAGGTACACCAAATGGACATGAAGATAGATTTTCTAAATGGTGTAATAGAAGAGGAAGTGTATGTGGATCAGCTACAAGGTTTTAAGACACATGTGTGCAGGTTGAAAAAAGCCTTTTCTGGGTTAAAGAAAGCACCCAGAGAATGGTATGGTAGAATTGAAAACTTCCTGATGAGCTTGGGATTTACCAATAGTAAAGAAGATTCCAACCTATACTTCAAGGTTGTGGATGGTAGACCAGTGATACTACTGTTATATGTAGATGACATGTTTCTAACAAGAGAAGAGAAGCTCATCATTGAGACTAAGAGGAAGCTTGATGTTGAGTTTGAGATGAAATACCTAGGCATGATGCATTACTTCTTAGGTTTGGAGGTATGGTAGAGACCGAGTGAGATTTTCCTTAACCAAGGAAAATATGATATTGAGATTCCGACGAGATTCAGAATGATGGATTGCAAGGCCATTCCTACACCGATGGTGAAAAACTTGAAGTTGTTGAGTGATGAATCTTCAAAGACAGTGGATGCCACCATGTATAGACTTATGATTGGTTTGTTGATGTACTTAACGAACACGAGGCTAGATATATGTTTTTGCGGTGAACACGTTGAGTTAGTTTATGGTTGAGCCAAGAAGTGTTCACCTAGTTGTAGAAAAACATGTGTTGAGGTACCTAAAGAGTACAATTGATTATGGACTCATATATTATTTATATCGTGAGATAAGCCTACAAGGATTTATTGATTCAGATTGGGCCGATAGTGTTGTAGACCAGAAGAGTACTTCTCGATGTTGCTTCAATATGGGATTAACTATGATCTCATGGTTTAGACGGAAGCAGACTAGTGTGGTGCTCAATACAGCTGAAGCAGAGTACATAGTAGCATGTTCAACTAGTAGTGAAGTAGTGTGGATTCATAAGCTACTTACAATATTGTTTGATCTCAAGTTAGAGGAAACTTGTATCTAGTGTGACAACCAAAGTTGTGTGAATTTGACAGAAAACCCAGTGTTCCATGACAAGTCCAAGCACATAGAGATCATGTACCTTTATATCAGAGATATGGTACAGAGGGGAGCAATGAATCTCCAGTATGTCGCTAAAGATGAGCAGATAGCTGATGTGTTGACTAAGTCTCTGTCGAAAGTGAAGTTTGTGTACTTTAGTGACAAGCTTGGTGTGGTCCAAAAAAACATCCCTAGTAAGAGGGAGTGATGAGTTAGAGTTGTGATCCAAGGCAACAACTTCAACATGTGGAAGAAGCAACGAGTGTTCATTCACGTGCATGTTACGTCTACTTAGTGATTTATTCCGGTACACCGAGTTACTGCTACTCCAATGATTAATTCTAGTACGTAGATGGCTACTCCAGTGATAAATATTGGTACGTCGAGTTACTGCTACCCCAGTGATAAAGCCTAGTATGTCAATTTATTGTTACCCCAGTGATAAATCCCGGTATGTCAAGTTATTTCTACCACAATGATAAATCCGGTACATAGATTGCTACTCCAATCAAAAATTCTGGTACACAAAGTTATTGACTATGGCACCCATCAAAATGACCTCACACAAGGTCAATAGATGCCATGCCTTCAGAGCTGGTTAGTTACCCGAATTTTTAGATGGTGGGCCAACCTATGTGGTTGGAGGTGTTTCCTATCCTTGGGCTAGATGGGTAGTGTGTGCGCACTATATCACTTAATCCTCATGATTAGATGCCTGGTCATTGTGGACTAGTTGCCTGATGTGCCAACCAGAGGTTACCATTTCAGTGTGGAACTAGATGCCAGACTCTGTGTGAGATGGCGAGTGAAATCCCTGTGATGACATAAAGCCCAAATGGATGATGAGACTCTGGATGTTGATGTGTGTTATCCCAATTTTATGGATAACTAAGGAGATTATGTCTTGAGGACTTTAGGTTGCATATATGGAGTGTCGAGAGACTACATGACCAACAATACCCTTTTGCATAGTTGGAAACCCCTCTCACCACCACATATGGTCACAGATTTCTAGATGGCATCCACCAGTCAATATTATGGTGATCATCATTTCAATATTTGAGCCAGTTGAGTATGTTGTATCTTAGATTTCTCTAGATTTCATGACATATGCTTGGACATTATGTCTTTTCCGTGCTTCACCTTGGTGGTTTCCATTGTGCCCCAATAAGTGGTCTTCCCTAGGGATGGGTTTGCTACTAGGAAATCCCTTGAACAACAATTGTACTGTTCCTGACCATACTTACCACTTTCCGTCATTGTTCCCCTCCATTTCCTTATCTCTTGGGATTTTAGGGTGTATTGACCCAAGAAGGCGTTGTCCCTCATTCTATGGGAAGAAGGGGTTGAAAGCCCAAAGAGATTTATGTTGGATAAAAGATAAAATCCTTGTATGAACCTTCCATATGCTTCACCCAGGGATCACCCAAGAAAGAAATGAAACACTTATCTTTGAGTAAATAGGACCCACAATATAATAAATAATGCTTAAAAGGTTAGTTGAAGAATAGGAGGTCTCATCACAAGCCGACCTATCATGTCCATGAATATCTAGTGATATGACATTGCCATCATATGGTCACCAAACCGGGGTAATGGCTCTCAGTTTCATGGCTGAGAGAAAGGGGGTCTCATCACGAACCAACCTTCTCATTCCCACTAGTAATTTTTGGGTGACATTGCCATTATCTGGTCACCATGCCAAGGTAGTGACCTTCAACCTCTCCTTAAAATTATGAAAGAATAAAAGAATGGAAAATAATGGGCTTGGAAAAAATGAATTGCAAACGAAGGTACCACACACCCTCTACAAAGGAACCCATGTATGAGACACTATGATCCCTTGTATGTCATGAGCTCTATGCCCATCGAGTATTGATCCCAACCACTTCATCACCTCAATATCTCGCTGATGTGACCTTGAATGTGACCACAGGCCTAACTTTCAAGCACTTAGCGATATCTGTCTAGCGAGAGCTAGCTCCTTCTTTCGATATGACCTTGGGTGATGAACTCACGTGACCACGAGATTGCAGGCACGTCCAAAGGCGGTTTGAATCAAACTTCTTTTTGCCCCACAATTTACCTCGAGCTGCCACGTACCCTTTCATCAAAACCATGGTTTCAATTGCGGCCCGCTCATGAAAAATTAAGATTCGGACACCTTCGCTCCCCGCAATGCGACGAGACCGTCAATCTCACGATCTTGACGGTGCTCCTGAACTGACTGTTCAGATCTGTCCTCTCAATCAACAACTAGATCAATAGTCATGTGTTCCCTTTCTTGATCAAAGGTCGAGATCTCCTTCGGGTCTCTGTACTTCGGATTTCAAATCTCAACCCCTTCTCTCCTCCATACGTCAATATTCTGGAGCTGACAATCTACTGACGCGTGTTCCTTTTGGATCAATGATTGCGATCCTTTCACGTCTCCGGACTTCAAAATTATCAAGTCTCAATTTTCATTGTAGTATGATCAACAGACGAGAATGCTCCCAAAGTGATCTTTCAGATCGGACGACTCATATCCTTAATGACGTGGTCTCCCATATGCCCTTTGCTGACATGGTCTGCCACATGTTCTTTCCGATGTGGTCTTCCGCATGTCCTTGCTGACGTAGATCTCCCACACGTCCATGCTGATGTGGTCTGCCACATGTCCTCTTGGATCGGACGGTTGAGGCTTACTTCGGGTTTTACCTGGAGTCCACAGGATTACGCCACGTCTTTTCTGGATCATACAACCCAAATTTACTTCAGACGGTCTGACGCTTGAGATATTCTTCAGATGATCTGATCTACTTCAGATGATCCGACGGTCGAGGATGTATTTCAGCTCTCCCGATCTCCGGACTTCGAGGATTTCAAATCTCAAACTGAGAAATTCTTGAAGTGATTTTCTCTGAAGTTGTGGATTGTGTGCTACCTGTCAGTCTTGACGATGGATGGTCCCTGCTTACTTCAAAACTTTGGGACTTTGACAAGTCCGCTCTCCTATGCTCATCCAAAGCCTTAACCTTCATGCATTTATCTCTGGATCCAACAACTATTGACCCTTCATGCTCAGATACAACAACTGAGATCTATTCTCCTCTTCTACACACTCCTCCTGTCTGGGCACTGATTTGATGACCACTGTCGCTCCTCCTCCTAAACTTACGATTTCTTCCGACTTAGAAGATTTTCTAAGTATTTAAAGATTTCGGCCTCTGAACCTTCTCCTACAGGTCTCGTCTTCAATGTTCTTTCTGAGATTTGATCGTTGCATATTGTTCTCTTCTCCTCCCGAGCTTATACAATGAAGTTAACCTTGGCCCTGGCACACACTTGCACTCTGCGTGTGACTTTGCGCTATTCCTTCTGAGCTTATGCTTTTCATGTTTTCCATGGTCGTTGTTGTTCTTGCCACTAAACATACCATCTTCATTTTTGTTCTTTCCATCAATGACAAGCACGCTCTTCTTGTAAACATGCCAACAATCTTCCCCTTTGGAATTGATGGCAACCCTGAAAGTCTGCACTATTATGCTTGGACCTCCAACTGTAGCATCCAGACCACACCTTTTCTCCCGCTTTGACATCAATGTCAAAGAAAACATGCTCCCCCTGAGATTTTGCAGGACTTTTCGGAGGTATCAGATATTTAACCAACACATACTCTCCCTAATCAGATAGACTATTTAGCTTGATAACATGGCCACACCCAACTTCTGTTGTAGATACTCAAACTGAGATTTTGCAAGCAGTTTAGTGAAGATATCAACAATTTGTTCTTTGGATTGAATAGAACACAAAGAAAAAATAGTGTTGGTCACATGTTCCCTCAAGAAGTGATACTTGATGGGTATATGTTTGGTCTTGGAGTGAAATACATGATTCTTTGACACACTAATTGCAATAGTATTATCACAATGAATTGGGATCGATGCAATATATTTTACCTCCAAGTCTGCAAGTGTCTAAATCATCCATAATACTTGGGTACAACAAGTGGCAACTGCAATGTATTCAACTTCTATAGTTTATAAGGAAATGGAACCTTGCTTCTTGCTCAACCATGCTACAAGGGAATCTCCTAAGAAGAATGCACGTCCACTCGTGCTTTTCCTTTCATCCATGCAGTTAGCTCAATCAGCATCTGAATAGACTGATAGTTGAAAATTCTGATTCCTAGGATACCATAGGCCATAGTTCATTGTTCCTTTAAAGTATTTGAGTATTCTCTTGACAACTAACAAATGACTCTGTTTAGGTGCAACCTGATACCTTCCTACCATTCCAACAACATGCATTATATCTGGACATAATGCTATGATGTACAATAGGCTGCCTATCATAGACCTATATGACCTCTGATCAACATCAAGTGAGTCATCATCCTTGATTAACTTGCATCTAGTGACCATAGGTGTGCTCATAGGTGTAGAATATTCCATTTGAAACCTTTTCAACATTTCTTTTAGATATTTCTCTTGAGAAAGAAATATTCCTTCAGACCTCTGAGTAATCTGCAAACCAAGAAAAAATGACAGTTCCCCTATCATAGACATT
>JASDQU010194445.1:0-16603 GCA_032191745.1 Picea mariana | reverse complement strand
TATGAATATATTTTGTTCCGCTACTTCGGTGATGGTTATATCTGTTGGTCGGTTTCTAGATTTGGCAGACTCACCAAATCTTATTTTTTTCGAATTTTCGATCATGGGTTGTCATTGGGAATTTTCCCACTGCCACATGGCATCCCATGAATGGGCCATGTGGAAACCACCTATTGGACGACGTCAACCACTGTATCGTCATCCTTCCACGTCAGCATCAAGTCATTATATGAATTTTCACTTTAGTTGCCAAATCAGCCTGCCACCTCAACTTGCCATGTCAGCGCCACATCACTGTAAGGAATGTCGTGTGGTTTTACAGACTGCCACGTGGAAAAATTCTACTGGTCCACGAAATGACCCATAAATGCCAAATATGAGTGACACGTGATAACCTCTAGTGTTGCCACATCATCATGATGATGTCAGCATGACACGTGTCACTACTCATGCCACATATGTTGTATGGATTATGACATCATGTGTATTGATGTTGACATCAGCAGTACAGATGCTGACTCATCCCCTTGCTGACTAGGCTAGGTTGACCAAACTTTGACCGTAAATATCTTTCGATCCGTAACTCTGTTTGATGAGTTGTTTACACCGTTGGAAAGCCCGTGACACGCTCTTCATGATGATGTCATTTTCACTGAATTTTGAGAACTTTGAATTTTTCCCTTTATTTGTCTGTTGAGGCCATTCTTAGTGTCTTTAGTTGCTTCTGGAAGTTCTGAGTTGTTCTTAATATTATATGGATCCTTTTTGGATCAGTAGGAAAGAATGGAATATGACTCACCTGAACAGGATGTCTTGTCTCTCATATGCCTTCATGGGGAACAAGCCATAGTACACATGCCAAAAGAAAATCTCAAAAAATTGCAAAAAAACATTTTGACAAGAACATGCAAACTACCCATCACAACAACATTTAAACCTCAGTAAGGAGGACTAGTTATACACACCAATCCAATGGAAATTTACTAAGGGGAACATTGAAGAGAAAAAATGAGGATGCAGAATGACCAAGAAGAAGATCAAGGGAGAAGGATCATTACTAGTGTACTTGGGAAAAATGACAAAACTTCTAGGTAAATACTTCCTATTGCAACCCAAAGTTTAATTATGAAAGTAATGGTTTGTAAAATTAGAGGCCTCAACACCCCAAGCAGTAAATGCCCTCCTAAAAAGAGAATATTGCAAATAAAACCAATTGTAGTTATGTTACATGAGAAAGGTGTAGCAAAGATAGTATGATTACCATTATTGACCGATGCCGGAAATATAGTGAGGAAGAATTGGTGGAGGCTAATGGTTTTTCATGGGGGGATAGAAATACTATGGGATCCTACTATAATCACTCTAAGATAATATCAATACTTGGAAACTTTTATCTCTTCCCATTACAAAATTCAAGAAATCCAGTAAATAGGTAACATCATGATTTTTTATGGACCCTCAATTCCAACTCTAAAAGGATCCTTTGTGGATTATTTCACAGACTTGGGGTTTCCACATATAATACAACCATGGATACTAGGAGTGAATTTCAAGCTAATCACATCCATTGAAGAGAAAAAAGGAGGCAGAGAATACTAGATCTAGACAACTTATGCTTCAAAGAAACCTTAGAAAATATGAATCTAAATGTTGTCCATGAAATCAATGGAAGTCAAAACCGAAACAACAATCGGGGAGGAACCCATTAGGTTTCAGTGTGATTGGACCACCTCCTAAGCTCTGAATCATTACATATCAACAAAATTATCATCCTAGTAGAAACCCTCCCCTTCACAAGGTCATATCACTGGCCCATCCTTGTCTCCTACACTAACCTTCTCATATATAAAACCAAGCCATTCAAATTTGAAAAATTATTGCTTGATCATCCAGACTTCATGCCTAATAATTGAGTCTAGTGGGAGAAATGTGGGCCAATCTAGGGCTCAAGGATGTTCCAGCTATGCTAAAAATTAAAGTAGATAAATAAAACAATCAGGAAATGGAATAAAGTATCTTTGGGAAAATATTTGAAGCCCAACAAAAATTAGAAACAAACATGGAAAGGCTTCAAGAGATAATAATATTAAGGAAGTTGTATCTAATCAGAGCACAACGAAGGAACAATGCATCTAACAAAATATAAACAATGGGGAAAATATAGAAGAAACTATATGGAGACAAAAAAATAGAATAAGGTGGCTTAAGGAGGGCGATAAAAATACCAGATTATTTCATAATTCAATGGTTAGTAGACAGACTCACAACCACATACTATCCTTAAAATTGGAGATAGGGGAGACTGCAGAAAAACATAGGGACATTGAGGAAGAACTAAGGACACATTTCAGTGGGATACTAACTGAAAAACCAGAGAACATAGAGGAAGCCACAAACAACACCTTAAAGAACATACCATCTCTAGTCACACACGAGAAAAAAAATAGTACAATGAGGCCAATATCATATGAGGAGGTATCTTGCACATTCAAATCTCTTCCAAATAATAATGCCCCAAACCCAGATGGTTTTATCACTTAAATATTACAAACATGTTGTTCCATAATAGGTGAGGAAGTATTGTAAGTGGTGGAATATTCATAAAAAGAAAGGACTATACTTAAAGCCTTTAACTCCACCTTTATAACCCTTATTCTTAAATATCAAACCCCTAGCTCTGCAAAAAAAATCCAATCTGTATTTTTATTCAATGTCATTAATATATGGTCAAGGGATTAATGACATCGATCAACCACACATATAATCATTGAGTCGTGCACGTCTCATTGTCATCATCTATCGTTTCCATATGTAGAGTATTTTCATAACTCACTTGAAATGTCATGGAACTTCCAATACACCCATCACAAATTTATTCCACTGACCCCACACAATGAGAAGTGAATGGATCCAACGTTGAAATTTCTTCAATCTATGCCTATATGCATCGAAATTTGACATGGTTAGACTAGACACTTTCCTTAATGGTATGGGAGGGTTTTAATACTTAAGGATGTTTGATGTCCCAACATAATCTTTGATATCATCCATGTTTGCATCAACGTTCATAATGGGCATCTCATTGTCATCATTCATCATTTCCATATGTAGAATCTTTGTTGGAACTCTCTTGAAATTTCATGGAACTTCCAATTCACCCATCAAAAATGTCATGCATTGACCCTGCATAGTGAGAAGTGAATGGGGCCAACACTTAAATTTATCCAATATGTGTCTATATGCATCAAAATTTGACAAGGTTAGACTAGATACATGCCTTAACAGTATGGGAGGGTTTCAAGACTCAAGGATGTCTAATTTCCCCACATAATCTTTGAGATCATCCACATTTGCATACACGTTCATCATGCATGTCTCATTGTCATCATTCATCATTCCCTTCTATAGAATTGTTGTTAGAACTCTCTTGAAATTTCATGGAACTTCCAATACACCCATCACAAATGTCTTCCATTGATCCCACACAGTGAGTAGTGAATGGGCCCAACATTGAAATTTCTTCAAATTGTGTCTGTATGTGTCAAAATTTGATGTGGTTAGACTAGACACATGCCTTGATAGTATGGGAGGGTTTCAATAATCAATGATATATGATGTCCACACATAATCGTTGAGATCATTCAATATGTTTGCATCAATGTTTGTGATGGACATATAATTTTCATCATCTGTCATTTCCATATGTAGATTCTTTGTCAGACCTCTCTTAAAATTTCATGGAACCTCCAATACACCCATCACAAACGTCTTCCACCGACCCCTCAATGTGAGTAATGAATGGGGAGAACATTGAAATTTCTTCAATATGTGTCTGTATGCATCAAAATTTGACATGGTTAGCCTAGACACATGCCTTGACGGTATGGGAGGGTTTCAATACTCAAGGATGTCTGATGTTCCCACATAATATTGGATATCACCCATGTTTTCATCAACGTTTATAATGAACATCTCATTGTCATCATTCGTCATTTCCATTTGTAGAATTTTTGTCAGAACTCTCTTGAAATGTCATGGAACTTCCAATTCACCCATCACAAATGTCATGCACTAACTCCACATAGTGAGAAGTGAATAGAAACAACATTAAAATTTCTTCAATTAGTGCTTGTATGCATCGAAATTTGACATGGTTAGACTAGACACATGCCTTGATGATATGGGAGGGATTTAAGACTGAAGGATGTCTGATGTCCTTGCATAATATTTTAGATCATCCATGTTTTCATAAATGTTCATCATACATGTCTCATTGTCAACATTCATCATTCCCTTATATAGAATCGTTTTCATAACTCTCTTGAAATGTCATGGAACTTCCAATACACCCATAAAAAATGTCTTCCACCAACCCTGTATAGTGAATAGGGAATGGGGCCAACTTTGAAATTTCTTCAAACTGTGCCTGTATGCGTCGAAGTTTGATGTGGTTATACTAGACACATGCCTTGATGGTATGGGAGGGTTTCAATACTCAAGGATGTTCGATGTCCCCACATAATATTTGAGAACATCTAGTATATTTGCATCAATGTTCATCATGGATGTATCATTTTCATCATCCATCAATTCCATATGTAGAATCTTTGTCAGAACTCTTTTGAAATTTCATGGAACTTCCAATACACCCATCACAAATGTCTCTCATCGACCCCTCATAGTGAGAAATGAATGGGGCATGATATCCCCTAGCATAGGGATAACTAAGGACATCATGTCTCGAGGCCCACAGGTCCTCGACATGGAGTACCGAGAGACAGATGAATTAAGCATGGCCCCAGAGGGATCCCCCTTTTCTTTAGTGTATTCCATGTATCATTAACAACAATATCCATCACACCATCCTGGTCTTGAAGTAGCAGTGAGTCTCTCTCCATGAGGTAATGGGTCTAGTTATCATGGTATGTATCACTCTGATTTTTTAAGCACTTGAACATGTTGTATTGAATCCTTCTTCATTTCATGACATTTTATTGGAAATTATGTTATTTTCCTCGTTCAGACCTAGAAGGGTGACATGGTGCCCTAGTAAGTTGATTTAACTTTAGAATGGGTTGCTACTGGGTGGATCTGCAAAAGTCATTATCTGTTCCCTCTATACTTACCACTTTCCATATGTATTCCTTCCATATCCCCTATCCTTGTTTGGGCATTGGGATTGGCTACACTAGGAAGGGTTGTACCTTACCTCGTGGGAAGAAGGGGATGAAGGCCTAGATGGTAAAAGAGTTGGAAAGAGTTAAAATCCAATTTTGAAACCTTCAGAATGCTTCTCCTAGGGATCCCCGAGAAAGCGAGGAAAAGGTTCTTAGTAATAAAATGGGACCCACAAGATAACATAAACACTCAGGGTACTAGTTGACGGATAGGAGGTACCATCACGAGCTGACCTACTATGACCATGGGCATGTAGCAATATGAAATTACCACCTATATGGTCACCAAACCAGGGTAGTGGCTCTTGGTGGGATAACCAAGAAAAAGGGGGTCTCATTATGATCCAACCTCCACATTTATGTGAAGTCTTTGTGGATAACATTGTCACCTCTGGTCATCAAGCTAGGACAATGTCCCTCAAATATTCCCTTGAAGCATAAGAGAAAAATATCAAAAGAAATAAAGATAAGAATAAAAGGAAATGAATGTGATAGGAAACAATTGCATCCATGACAAGGTGCAACTCACCTTCCACAAAGGTACTGACAAGTAAGACTCTGCATTTCCCTATTATCACATGCACCCCATGCCCATATATTTTCCCCATGTCACCTCATACACTTACATGACTTGGACTAGGTTACACCTGGGAAACACTCAAAACTTAAGGGGGAATAACGTCTTTGAGAATTTGTTTTGGGTTAAAGGGGGTTTGATGCACATGTTCAGATAATTTAATTATTATATGCGATTTACATGCTATGATACTTGTGACTTATGAACCCCTGTAGAGCACACTTGTTGTTTCTACAGGACCTTTCTTGATGGACAGGTACACATGAGGGAATGATTATCGTAGACCTTAATGAGGGCTCAAATCCCACAGATGGATGTTGGAACCCCAACCATGGGGTAAGAAGATATTGAAGTCTTACATAGTGAAGGAAGAGGAAATTTCCTTTGGAGGGACCCTAGAAGGCCTAAATAATGAGAGGCGACCCTTCCCCACCTAGACATTGGCTTTGGAGACCTTGGACATCACCCTAGTAGCCCCATGATTTCACCCAGAGCTAGGGTTTGAAATTGAGACATGTTGGGCTGCAATTTTGGCATGTGTGGCATGGAGGATGCCCTTTGGAGGCCCAATGTTTCTCTAGATTACCTCAACATATCATGGAGGAGGCCTAACGTCACCCTAGGAAGGATGACATCACCCTCTTTAGGGTTTTAATGTTGAAAATTGATTTAATTTTGAATTTTAAGAGCAAATTGACATGTAGAATATGTTTTATGAAAAGACACAATTGTTGGATTAATTAGCCAGGATTTCCCATATAATTATGGTTGGCTAAGTTCATTTTTACATCATAACTCATCACACATAAGTGGTGGTCTAGAATTTTCTCCCTCTTTAAGGGTTTTTGGCTAAAATAACTACTGCGCACCTCTTGGGAGAGATTTATGGTGGTGTATTTTGGCATTTTTCATGGTGGAATGGTCTTCATCTAGTGCTTGACTTGATTATTCTTGGTGAAGTAAGTGGAAAATATGCATTTTAATTCATGCTATGGATATTTGTGGTAAAATTTACTTGTTGCATGTCTAAGATTATGAAATTGCTTGTTTAAAACCTAGGGGAGAAACAACAAATGTTTCTTCCTCTCTATAACTATTCTACTAGCTAGATCCTGCCAATTATACATTTTCTTGGGAGTTATTATTATATCCCTAAAGGGATATCTCTCTAGTAATCTCATTCTTGTCACCAATTAAATTGTCTTTCAAAATCTACGGAAGGAAGGTATGCTAGGGCCTAGAAGTGCCTACTCTCTAGCAAAGCCTCCCTTAAAAGGGGAAAATGCTTGAGGCCTTTAAGTGCCAACACCTCTTGCATTTACTTCTTCCCTTAACTAAACATTATCATTATTTTATTTCCCAAGTGATATTGTTACTATTTTTGACTCCATAAGACATTAAAAGGCATTGATTTCTACACTCTTGTGAATGAATGAGACCAAACAAACTTTCAAAACATCTTCTTGAAACTTTCATTAACACTAAAAACCATATTAATGCTACTATAATTGTTTTTACAACCCTTATTTAGTAGACTTAATTAGCATACTAACCTCTAAAACTAACCCAGAAATTTGCATTTGCTTAAGTGTTATCATCCCAAGGATCTAGTCTTCCTTTTGCTATTGTTCTAGGTGAAATTTTTTGAAGTTGTATAAGGTTGTTGATGATGTTTTAAATATTGTAAAAGCCATCAATGAATCCCCTTAACAACCCTCAAACTATTTATAAAACCACCCAACACTTGCACTAGGAAAAATACTATCCTTATATGCTAAAGTGTTTGTTTAAATTTCCTAATTTAAGTACTTTTTGAGGTGGTTTTGTTGTTGTCATCATTATTTATTTGATTCTATTACAAGTGTTTTAATAGAATATTCAAGTAACTTATTTACTTGTTTTAAATCTTGAAATTGTGAGGGACAAAGTACTGTCAAACTTGCAAAGTCTTTATAACATTTTTTTGTCATCATAGCTTGCAATTTCTAGACATATTTGTTGTTGCTATACATTTCATCTTTTAGTGATTCAGTAGTATATTTATATCTTGAAGTCATTAATTTGAAACATTGATATCAGTGGTTATCACTAACGTTTATTTTTTCATTGGTGAGGGGAAGGTATCATTCACCTTGAATTTCTCTTCAACCCCAAAGAATACCAAGTGACTTCTTCCTTTTAAGTGACCTAGAGAGAGGGGTGGGTTTTACCTTTGTCTTATCTCCCTTCATCAACCAACTAGGTCTTGGGACATCTCCCTTTGAGTGAGTTTATTAACCTCCTAAATAGAAAGAGGTATCATATTGGGGTAACAGTGATAGGATTTTACGTCAATCTAGGGATACTTTAATTTAGGCTTTGGGAAAGTATAGATTTTGTGATAACATTTTTGGCGTCGTTGTCAAGGAACATTGAGTCAATATTCCTCAATGACACTTTTTCAATAAGCCTTTCCTTGAAAGCCTTATTCTTACGAATATTACCTAGTGAATCCACTAAGGTTGATTCCCTCACTCCCTTTGATAATACTTAAGAGGATATCTAGCGACTCCATCGACCTTGTCCAAGGTGCCACCTTACTCTCAACTTTGTGATATTTCCAAGATATGGGATCATGGTGCCTTGGAAAAAAGTGTATCCAACTATTGATTTTGAATTTTTTCAAGGATACCCACATTTTATTGATATAAAATGGTTAAAAAACTCTCCAAGATTCGGAGGCCTCCCAATTACTCACATTGTAGAATTCTTGAAGTATATAAGTGAGATAGAATTTGAAGGGGAGAATGATCTGGTAAAATGGTTCATACTTTCCCTGCCTTTGTTTTTGCAAGATTGGATTAATGGATTTTGCGAAGATAAGGGTAAATAATCTTTCATAGACCTTATCAGTAGGTTTATTGAGTTTGTGAAACCAAAATGCCAAACATATGAATATTCCCTTCAAAATCTCGCAATAGCCCTAGAGGACGAAGGATTCACCACTGAGGTTGTGGAAGATCTTAGGGATGTGTACCATACTCAATACCAATAACCCTTTGATATAAAAGGATATATTTGTGAAGGTTGTCAAACCCTTGAAGAGGAGAAAGAATTTTCCCATGATTCAACAGAATATAGTAAATACTTGAGTAAAGAAGTGAATTATGAGGATGAAGCACTAACATCCTCTCCTCCATTCGATGAAACTCTCTAAGATCCTATCTCTCTTGAAAAATACAAAGAGAATGAAATGAATCATTTTCCTTTCCAGGTTTTTGATGACACGTTGTTCTATGATTCAAAATGTGAATAAGTAAAGGAACCCTTGGAAGAGCAAGGTCCGTCATTTTTTGATGAAGGTGAAAAGATGATTAAAGAGACGAGTCTTGGGGATGATGTACTAGATGCTCTTTCATTTGATGAAGTCATCCAAGCCTTTGACACTCCTACACAGTAAGAAGTGAACATGGTAAGTAATTTCCCTTTCCAATATTTTGATGATGCTTTATTTTATGATCTAGAAAGTGAAGAAGTATTGAGGATCCCTTGGATGCATTAAAGCCTTCATGTTATGATAAAGGTAGTGAAATGGTTGATAATATTGATGTGTTCATACATGTTGCAAGAAGTAAGTGGGATGTGATTGGTTCTGATGAGGATCCCATTTATGATATGGAAGGATATCTTCAAATTTTTCCTTTACAACAATCATATGATGTTGCTAATAATTTTGACGTTTGGCAACAAGATGATGATATAATTAAATAAGTTTTCCAAGCACCCAAGGATGACCCAATGCAATGTTCTCCTGATGATTTTCAGTCATAGATTGAGGATTTTGATGAGTATTCCTTTTATCACTTTGATTTATTCTATGAAGAATATTATCAACTGTCGTTGTGCTCAAATGTTTATAAAGAGGATGTTCTTTTCCTGAAGCAAGATACTTGTGACAAGGTTGTCCAAATCCCTCATATTGCTTTACCTCGTTATGTCGCTAAGGATGCATTTGGGGAACATGTCTCTTGTTTCAAGTTTTCTTTAGGGAAAAAAAATTCGTTAGAATTCAAGGGGAGGTTGAATGCCTTAAGAAGTTTATTATCTCAATATTTCCTCTTTCCCCTAAGAAGTTGCCAGTTTCTCTCTAAGTTCTTGTTAATCCCTTCTCACACCTCAGGGAGTCATGATCTCCAAGGTAGTCAAACCTCAGAATATTTTAGCCATCCCTTTGAGTCCTTGACCTCTCATGATCATTTTCTAATATGGATTGATCACTTTTCTGGAAGGGTGACTTGGCATGCTTTTTTTCCTCCCTTCCACCTCCATGAGCTAGACTTTACAATTTCCTATGATATAATGCATGCTCTAACTCATGTTTATTTTTTTCTTAACTTGTCATTGTTTTGGTTTATGATGAATCACAGAGGAAGGTGTTATGATACATTGCTAGTGTGGTTGTACTACTAGTATGATTATACCTAGAATTTCGTAGGTAGGTACAGGTAAGTTAGGATAGGTAGGCATTTGCATCCATTGTAAATACCATTACATATCATGTTAGTATATTTGTAGTTGCATGTTTCATAATGTCTTGTTTCATTATATATATATATATGCTCATAATCATAAGTTAGACTAGATATTATTTTATCATATATGGATGAGGGGTGATATCACCACCCTAAGGATTACTGATGTATTTTGTTGAGATTTAGTAGGAACAGGTAATACCAGATATGTTGAGGTTCTGATTCTCTCTGTGGTGAGAACATGTCCCCGCATTGGAGCCATATGTTATCCCCTAGCCTAGGGATAAATAAGGAAATCACGTCTCGAGGCCCACAAGTCCTAAACATGGAGTACTAAGATCTAGATGACTTAAGCATAGCCACAAAGGGAGCCTCTTTTATTTAGTGTAGTCCATGTATCACCAACAGTAGTATCCATCACACCACCCTGGTCCTAAAGTAGCAGTGAGTCTTTCTCCATGAGGTAATGAGTCTCAGTATCCTGGTATGTATCACTCTGATTTTTGAAGAACTTGAACATGTTGTATTGAATCCTTCTTCATTTCATGATGTTTTCCTGGAAATTATTCTCTTTTCCTCATGTAATACCCCAAGGCCAAGCCCCTAATTTGTAATCATGGGTTGTAAACATGTTTCATAGGCTGGTGAGCCAAGTAATGATAAGCTAGGAGGCTTATGTGATAGTTGGGCTAGAGAGCCTAGGATGCTAAGGCCAGGAGCATGCTTTGTATATGTAAATAGTTAAATCATTAATATAACAACATCAATGCATGTAGACTGACCACGATGAAAGAGTATGGGGGACTAGGATCCACTAGGATAGCTAAGGAAGGGGGCTAAGAGGTTGGAAAAAAGGGCTAATATTAAGATCTTAAAACTTAGATAATAATATATATTATTCTTCTAAATGTTGTGAGGAGGATATGAATTTATCCTAAGTTCCTTTAGGGAAGGGGAACAAATTCCAAATGGAGAGGAACACGCTTCATGAGAACCATGTGTCATCTCAGAAACATGCAAATATATGTGGGGATTTTGACTGTTCGGGGATCCTTTTTTTCCATTCTTTCCACTCACACACGCAGCTAGCAGGTAAGTTGTAAAGAAAACTAGGAATGCCATTGTTGAACCCTTGACCATTATGAACCTCTACAACAAGCCTAAATTGATGTCTTTGTTGAAAATATACCCTACAGGTTGCCTATGTTTCGTTCTTCCATTATCGTTCCCCCACATCAGGTTTCTATTGTTGCCATCACGCTTTACCATGTGTTGAGGAGCTGGATTGAAGAAGTGGGTTGCCAGGCCCATGGATTGAAGAAGTAGGTTGTCAGGCCTGTGAGAGAATCTCTCTAGGTGAGAGAGTTTGTTAAGGAAGTGAGTTCTCCAGGAGGGAGTTCAGTAGTAGCTACAAATATTTCAGAATTCATATCCATCCTATTGTTGAATATATGGAAGGGAGGTGGAGTAGTCGATGGAATGTGTGATAGTGAAGGTGTACACTCCTGGGGTGTGACAGGCATGTGGCGAATGAGAATTTGTGAGCAGTGGGTGTAAGTGGCTCCTTGGAGAAAATCCTTCCTGTAGACTGGTACAACTTCCTGTTGTCCTTTCTTAGCCTAGGAATCCCTTGCTTGGTGGAGTCTAGTCCCAACTCAAGGGTGAACCACTACTGAGAGTGATGAGTTGCATGGTCTAAGGATGGGAGGTTCATGGAATTTATACATCCATTCGGTGCACTACAATTAAGAGATAAGTATAATTTATGTGCTTAATGGTTAATGATGTATTTTAGTGCATGTCTATGATTCTTATAATAATATCATGTGTTTCGTTGCATGTATGCTTTCATGTTATCTATGTTTATTTATGTTAAGTTTATATGTTATTTATTCTGCAAAGAGCTATGTATGCCATAGCCCAGAAGGTTTATGCTTGGGCATGGACAGTTATAATCATCTAGTATTAGAGTAGTTTGGTTTTGGAGTAGTGGCATTGTCCCCAGCAAGGGTGGTCAGGGAACATTACAATATGGTATCTGAGCCAAGGTTTCAACACTGAATATGGATGGGCCAAAAAGGTGGAATTTAAAGTAAAAATTCCACATGGATTTGAAGTGCAGAGTTCCAATAGGGTTCTGAAAGAGCTCCTGGGTGGTATTGGAAAGATCAGGAGGTATAGTGGTTTGATAAACCACAACAAATGTGCTAATGGGACACAAAGTTAAATTTGGGCTGTTGGATTTGTTCGGAGGGAGACAGACCCCTCAGATCTATTGGATCCAAAGAAGATGTGAGGAGGTTTAGCACCAAAGTCCTTCAGACTTTTCCCCTCTGATCATTTTAAAACTATAAGCAGAGAATATTGTCGAAGTCTCGAAGTCCAGAGCTAATCTGGACCATCCATTTCCAAGGGATGTGTGTCCAAATATTAGGCAAGGCTCAAAGTTTCGATACTCTGGAAGAACTGGTTTGTGGTTGCACAGGAGGAAGAGATTCCTGAAGTCTCGGAGCACTGAAGTGATGCAGAATGATAACGTCACCCAAGGTGATGTGGACTTCCCTAGTCCTGCCACGTGTTAGTCAGAACAATACCTAGATGACCTTGTTGGACCAATAAAAATCTGACATGTGGGGCCATGTGTCACCATCTTATATGAGGACGAGTGTAATACGTGGACCTCGAAAATATTAAGCGATTCAGAAATTCAACATTCGGGAGAAATGAAGTCTGTTAGAGAGAAATCTCTCAAAGTTCTAAACTCTGGAATTAATCTGGACCGTTCATTAAAGGAGATGCATGTCAACAGATTATCTTATTCGGTATCTTGGAAGCTCAGATAAAATTCCCAAGGAAGGAAATCCCCGAAGGTTAAGAAGCCCGGGAGTTTGACGTTTGGGATAAATAGAGTGAGCTAAGGAGAAATCTCTCAAAGCCCAAAGTTTTGAAGTCCTGAAGTGACATGGTGGTGATGTCACCTGAGAGTGACGTAGACACACATAATTCATGCCACATGTCATTGTGTTATGATATTTTGAAAGACTGATTTGGGAGGTAGAGCTTGACACGTGTCACCCTTAAGATTGGGCCATGTGTCTGCTTCTAGTGTTCTGCCACATGGTGTCAGATCGTGCACTCCGGTGAATTCAAGGATTAAACAGTCGAGGTCAATAAATCCTGAAGGTCGGATTCCATCCTGAGAGTTCGTTACAAAGGACACGTGGCAGTAGATGCAATAGTCCAAAGACTGGTCACTTCAGAAGGATTGAGAGTGTGGAAACTCTGAAACTCCCAAATCCCGGAGTCTCGGAATTAATAATGATCGTTGATCGCAGATGACACGTGGAGGCAGAAGATGGGATATCCAATGGGTCAGAAATTTGGGAGATTGGTAGTGAATCATTTTGGAAACCACTGAAGCTCAGAGTACCAGATAAGTGCCTAACAGTTAACGACGGGTCATGAGCCCTAGTCATAAAAAAAAAAAAAAATAGGGCGAAGGGAAGGGTCTAGTGCCTAAAATTTTGTTTAAAGAATAGAAAAATAGACAAATTGTTCAAGTAGCCATAACTTCCCTCTCAAAACTCATAATTGAGCATGGAAGCGAGCATTGGAGAGGTCTTGAGTAGTAGAATACCATTGTTCACCTAGAAATTGAATAAGGGCAATCAAATTCTTCATAAATCAGTGAAAAAGAAGTTTGATGTATTAATGAAGTAGAATGGTTGTATTTTCATGACTTCTTCTTTAAGAACAATTAGTATGAAAAAGTTATGTTGGCTTCACATTTTGCAGAATCAACAACTGTCATATCAGAGTCAACCAGAGAGAAGAATAATGGAGGATACGTAGATAGTATACAACCAAGAAGATGAAATAAGAGGGCTGAATTTCCAAATGGGTATGGAAGGAACCAACTCCAATGGACATGGAGGAGGAAAGGAGGAAGATATAAATCTGGTTGAGACCATCACAAAATTGAAAATAGATGCACAGAGCCACAAAGATGATAATGAAAGGCTTATGAAATCCAAAGAACAACATGAGGACTTCAATATGAAGTTAATGAAAAGCTTGGACCACTTGAAAATAATTTGGACAAAGAGAGTGTATCCAACAAGTTAGGAAGCCATGAATCCCCTAATGAGAAAAGAAGATCAAGGAGTGGTATTAGACACCACCATAACTCTCAAAGGAAATCCAATAGGAGGGAACACATCATCTCAAGTCCATCCCCTTTCAGGAAGCATAGAAGGTCGAGGGTGGATGAATTGAAAGGAGAAATGAATAATATCAAACCTCCTACTTTTGATGGATATCACAAGACAAATGAATATGTTGAGACATGGTTGTTAGGCATGAGGAAATATTTCCAACTGCATAATTATTCCTCTTATGCAGAAGGAAGAACTGCAATCTACCAGTTGAAATAAAAATCATCCATGTGGTGGGACCATCTTGTGAAGGTGCAACACATTAAGGATAAAAATGTGACATGGAAATAATTCAAGAAGTATTTTGAGAAGAAATACTTGACCAAGAGGTATTATGAAAAAAATATGAAAGAGTTCTTTGAAATCAAGATGGGAAACATGACCATTGATGAGTATGAAAGGAGATTTCTGGAACTACTGAAGTATGTCTCCTTCATAAAATATGAGACAGTTAAGATGCAAACATATCTTAGTGGACTACCATCCTTCATCAATGGCAAGATTCGATAGATGATCCTAAAACTTTGAAAGAAACCATAAGAAGATCTAAGTTCTTGTATGATCATAAAAAAGGAAATCCTGCCTTCCAGAAAGCTTGGGAGGATAAGAAGAAGTTTAACAGAGAAATGAGGAAGAAGGGGAGCAAGCCTCCATTCTTCAGAAATAATCCTCAGGGACAACCATCCTTTAGATATCCCAAGATGGTTGAGTTAGGCAGGCAAAGGCCAAGGCAACCATCGATGCAATGTTGGGGTTGTAAAGGAGATAATAAATATAGGGATTGTCCTCAGAAACCTAACAAAGTGAGAGTTGTCCACAATGTCCAACAAGCAGAAATAGTCGAGGACATGGGAAGAAGTGCGCCAAGGATCTATGTAGCCTTCGACAACAAGTAAGAAGAGTTTCAATCACACATGATTGAAGTAGAAGGCATGATCAATAACCATGCCTTTACTATTTTAATTGATTCATGGGCTATTCATAACTATATATATCCTAAGGTAGTGGAAATATTGCAATTTCCAAGATGCAAGAATGAGAAATATTGGCTGGTGCAACTGGCTATAGGAGCCAAGACAAAGGTTGTTGAGTTGGTTAAGTCATGTCCATTGGGCATGAATGGGATGAATACCAAGGTAGATATGAACATATTTCCTTTGGGTTCATATCACTGTTTAATTGGTATGGATTGGTTGGAACAACGCCATACCATATTATATTGTTATAACAAGGAGTTCACTTGCCTATATGAGGAAGGAAACTCAAGAGCAATTCAAGGAATTCCTAGGTCTTTGCAAGATACCATATATATAAAATATGCAGAACAGAAACGAAATGCTAGAAATAACAGAATAACAGTAAAATATTCAGCATAATCTTCACAATACACAGAAATGATTCACGAAATAGCAACATAAATAGCACTTTGAATCAGATAGCAATGTTCACAGGTCTCTTCGAGGGGGAAACCTCCAATCAAGCAACGCTCTATTACAATAATATCCAAGCTAGGGTTCTCATACCCTCGACTCCTATTTATACTAAAAAGAAGCATCTAGAGGAAGATCCTTCTAGAAGCGAAAGCTTCTATTAGGTCTTATTACATCCGCCTTATTCTATTTTATTGAAAGGTATTATTAATATTGACCTTTATTACATCCGAATACATTGATCTACCTATCTGCGGGTTAGGACCTTAACATGTCCGCCCCCTTAAAAACAGCCTTGTCCTCAAGGCTGGAGATGTGAAAACTGCTACAGAATGGTAGCTGGTTCCCAAGTTGCATCTGCTGGAGTCATATCTTTCCACTGTACTAGCACTTCCTTGATGGTTCTATGACACAAGCGATGCTCCCTCTGGTCCAAAACTGCTTCTGGCTGTAGCCAAATGGATCCTTCTTCAGCTAACTCTGGAAGGTTGGTTTGAAGTTGGCACCTGGTTCCAATCACCTTCTTCAAGCAGGAAACATGAAAAACAAGATGTAGCTTCGACTGACTGGGCAGAGCTAACTGACATGCGACTTGTCCCACATGATTTAGAACTGTGTACGGGCCATAAAATTTGGGTGCTAGCTTCTGACACTGCTCGGCCTTGAGGGAAGTTTGCTTATATGGTTGCAGTCG
>JASDQU010194444.1:10800-22714 GCA_032191745.1 Picea mariana | reverse complement strand
GGGTTGACCAATGCCCCTGCCACTTTTATGTGCTTAATGAAAAATGTACTCAGCAAGTTCCTAGACAAATTTGTACTTGTTTTTATTGACGATATATTAATTTACTCCAAGAACAGAAAAGAGCATGAAGAGCATCTTAGACTTGTGCTGCAAGTGCTAAGAGAACATCAGCTCTATGCCAAATTTAGCAAATGTGAATTCTTCCAGAAGGAAATACATTACTGAGGCCATGTTCTCTTCGAAGAAGGAGTAGCGGTATACCCTAACAAAATCAGGTCTATCATGGAATGGCCTACCCCAAAGGATGTTTCAGACATCAGATCTTTATGGGATTAGCAGGATACTATAGGAGATTTATAAAAGGATTCTCCAAGATTGGTTTTCCAATCACTGCCCTCTAGAAGAAGGGGACAAAATTCCTGTGGACACAAAAATGTGAAGAAATATTTCAAATCATGAAACATCTACTGACCCATGCACCCATGCTGAAGATCGTCGATTCAGAAGCTGACTTCCTCGTGTGCACAGATGCCTGTAAGGAAGGGCTTGGAGGAGTCCTTATGCAGGGAGGATATGTGGTCTGCTATGAATCCTAAAAATTGAATGAACATGAAGTCAACTATGTGACTCATGATCTAGAGCTGGCCGCTATAGTGCATGCCTTAAAAATGTGGAGACATTACCTCCTGGGGAGGAAATTTATACTTATGATAGATCACTATGGATTGCAATACATGTTTGATCAACCAAAGCTCAATGCCAGACAAGCTAGGTGGATGGCCCTCCTTAGTGAGTTTGATTTCAAAATCAAACATATTAAAGGAAAAGAAAATAGGGTGGCCAATGCCCTTAGCAGAAGCATGAAAACAATTCACCTGGTAGCGGTGAGCACCTATGAGACGGATGTCAAAGAAAGAGTAAAAAATGCACAAAAGACAGATCCATTTGCCCATACCGTGACCTTGTACCTATAGCAAGAACCCGCTGGAGTAAAATATGAAGGCTACCAGATGACCAAAGGAGGTCTACTCACTTACAGAAACAGATTGTATATTCCAGATTGTGACGACTTGAAGAGGTTCATACTAGATGAACTACATAAAAGACCCTATTCTGGTCATTCAGGATACCAGAAGATGATCACTACCACCAGGAAACAATTTTATTGGCCTGGATTGAAGAAATACATAACCGAGTACTTAGCCAAATGCATAGAGTGCCAACAGGTTAAAGCAGAACATCGACACCCAGCAGGATTATTGCAACCTTTACCAATCCCAAAATGGAAATGGGAAACCGTCTCCATGGATTTCATCACCGGATTACAAACATCGACCAAACAGAACGATGTCATTATGGTAGTGATGGATAAATTGAGCAAGTCTGCTCATTTCATCTCTGTCAAATCAACTTGCAAAGCAATCGATATCACCTAGGTATTCATGAAGGAGATATTTAGACTGCATGGTATGCTGTAAGAGATCGTATCTGACAGAGACATGAAATTTTACTTCCAACTTTTGGAAATCATTGATGACTAGTTTAGAGACCAAGTTATTGTTTAGCACCGCCTATCACCCTCAAACCGACGGACAGACAGAAAGAGTGAACCAAGTACTTGAAGACATGCTAAGAATGCATGTAATGCATCAACCCAAGAAGTGGGAAGACTACCTGCCATTGGTAGAATTCACCTACAACAACGGCTACCAAGCATCCTTGAAGATGAGTCCCTTCGAAGTCCTCTATGGTAGACTGTGTAACACTCCAGTCAGCTGGAGTAATCCCGTAAATAGGATTTCTTTTGGACCCGACATGTTGAAAGAAATGGAACAATAGGTGACTCAGATAAAACAAAACCTGAAGGTCGCTCAGAACTGACAGAAAAGTTATGCCGACCAAAAGAGAACTCCAAGAGAGTTCAAAGCAGGAGATCATGTATATCTCAGAGTTAGGCCGAGGAAGAGTTCTCTGAAAATGGGAGCTTGTGCCAAGTTGGAACCTTGGTATTGTGGACCCTTTTAGGTTCTAGATAGAGTGGGACCCATAGCCTATAGGCTAGCACTTCCTCCCACAGTCAAAGCACATAATGTTTCCCATGTCTCATTATTGAAGAAATATGTACATGATGCTAACCATATAATTTATTGGTCTGTGATTCATGTGGAACCGGAGGGATAATTTCTACCAGAACCCCAATGCATATTGGACATAAAGGAAACCCCACTCTGGAACCGAACCATTGCACAGGTCAAGGTGCAGTGGAAACATTTTGGCCCATATGAGGCTACATGGGAAATGGAGGATGCCATGAAACAGGCATATCTGATTTTGTTTACACCTGTACATGCATGTCATGTTAATAGATAAGAACATCGAGGAAAATGTTCCTTTAAGGGGGAGGGAATTGTAACACCTTGTTTCCCCCAGTCTGTAAAAATAACTATACTGGCCAAGTATTGTGGCAAACTCAGAAATGTGAATAATATTATGAATATATATTGTAGGACTGCTAAGAGGGAATATGATAAAAAAGAGACCATGATGGCTGAAGAAAGGTGGTGGAAGGCACCTGGAATGGTGGCGTTAACTTCCACCGAAACCAACACCGTATTTGGACTTCACTAGCCCGGAGAACCAAGAGCAGTTCGCTGGCCCTGAATTAAATGACTTGTCAGGTTGGTAGGTAAAGGGCTCCTCATGAGTAATGAGGGAAGGGGGTGAACCGCCCATCCGTAGAGTCCTCAAACCTGACCACTGCGAGGAAAATCCTGCCATACACAACCTCACCAAAGAGAGAAAAGGCAGGAAGAGTGGGCGATCAGGGACAGATGCGAGGGAAGGAAGAAGAACTCTGGAAAATACAAAGTGAGTGATAACAGAGAAGAAGGAGAGTAACCTTCATTATCGATCACTGGTAAACAGAGATGCAGTCTCGCAACATCGTGGTCTCAGCTTGGGGGTGGCTAGTGGTAAATACGTTGGGAGTCGCTGAGCCTACGGTTGGGTGGAAACGAGCACCCCTCTCAGCAGTTGCAATCACATCTGGTGTTATTTCTGATAAGTGTTTTACATCCTGCATCTTGAAATTTATATGCTGACATGTATGCTCATAGTCTGTGTAGTTTTATGAATGGTTTGAGTATAAGACTGCCTGTGTAGTGTTTTGATTTCAGAAATGGTGGTTGCATACTTATAATGGAAAGACTACGTATGGATTATGTTTTATAAATCACTATTTATATGCATACCGATCTAATTCAGACTTCAATTCTGTTCTTAGGAAATCTATACCCTTATCCGTCTCAGGTAATACCCTGGATAGATCTTCCCATAGAGACACCCTTCTTGGAAAGCTCACCAAGAACCTGGAAAAGGATTGGAAGGCGCAAGTCTTAGTAACCATGTACGAGGAAGAATGATCCTCTTGAAATCCAGAAATAGCAACGTAGGGATAAGTATCGATCGATGGATGAGATCCCGTCGGAAGATCTGTCGTCATACATGACCGTTAGGTTGGAGGAAGAAACGAGGGCATTACATGCCTTAACCCTTTTCCTTTATCTTCGTGAGTAGCGAAGAAATTGGGACCGTAGATCCCCAAGGTCCATGAGAGTATCTGGACCATTGGTTTTTCCACATCCAGGGAGCAGTGGGAGAGTGCACAGTCTGGGACCAATCTAAACCATCAGATATTAGTTAGAAAACCCAACAGTCATTGGATCTGTCAGGATATGCATGAGGGTTAAGCCCTCGTGAACGGGGGCGAAAGTCACGAAAGAGGAGTCGATATCGAGGATTCAGAATTCGGGATTTCGGAAGTCCTGATGACAAGAGATCGGGACACTCCATGGTGGAAGTCTCAAAATAGATCTGGACCGTCTGATCTAGGGAGGATATGTGTCACAAGATCACCCACTTTGGGAAATCAAAAATCGAGATTTCGGGAGTCCTGTTGATAAGAGGTCGAGCTCTCGTATTGATAAGTCCCGAAGGGAATAAGACTGTGGTCTTATGAGAAGTGGTCATATTGGCCAAGGCATAGCTTAGGGGGGCTAATTGTTGACCAAAGTCTGTTTTCTACTTCAGCATTTCGGTACCCGGAATACCGAAGGGCATATTCCCCTTGTGCTCGCAAGTCCCGAATTCTCGACTTGCGAACTCCCGAAATGGCAGCGTGTGGTTAAGTCTCGATTAATGGACGAAATCCTTTCGGAGGATTCAAGTTTGGTAACAACCGTTAGATGTGGGGAAGGAACATGGACGATAGTACCTCAACCCCTCTCTGCCTTTGCAAAGCAATGCACAAACGTGATCCTTTCATAGGATCCAAGGTCTGTAATGACTGTTAGATTTGAGGAAGAGATGCAGGCATTAATGCCATGACCCTTTTTACCCTTGCAAGAAATGAAGAAATCAGGACCGTAGACCCCATAATCCATGGAAGCACTCGGACCATCCATCGGAAGGACACGTGGCTGCCAGTCAACATTTCGTCATTTCGGCACCCGAGAAACCAAAGGGCAAGAACCCTTGTCTTCATGAGTCGCAAAATCCCGATCACCGAAACCCCAAAATGGCGTAAGGTGTGAATGAGGTTAAGGAAAGCCAGGATTTGATCGTGACCATTGATCATCCCAAAAAGATGACGAACATTGATCTTGGTTGAAGGTTGTCGCCATCCATTGGAGGGACACATCGCTGCCGGTCGACGTTTCGACGTTTCCGCATCCGAGAAACCAAAGGGAAAGAAACCTTGCCTTCGTAAATCGTGAAATCTCGATACCCAAAATATCGATGTGCTTGGTAATAGAGAAGAGAAGTCCTGAAGGAATCTAGACCATCCATCAAAGGAGACGCATGGTTAATGGTCAGAGTTCAGGGAAAAGTCTTGAAATCCCGAAAGGATCCAGACCGTCGGATCAAAGGAGGCTTACAACCATTGATCTTCCTTTGGAGGGAAACTTTGGAGACTTCGGGGTTTTCGGGGATTTGAATGGGAAAGGAAGAAGTCATGCATCACGATTACTCGAATCATGAAAGGCCTATAAGGGCTTTGCCGGTTTAAGCGCATGGTCACGGAACATGGTCACAAGGACAAGACCCAAACAGGAAACTTGTACTCGCTATCCCTTTCGGGGTTTGGCACTTCACTGTGTTGGGGTTTGCAAAGTCAAAAGACTCGATGCTCTGGTAGTGCTGAGTCGCGAAGAGCGAAAGGACGCCATACTTATTCGGCCTGTGGTTGTGACCCACGATCACATGGAGGTGGAAAAGGGAGGAACTAGCCTATGCTAGACCCCCGTAGGTATTTTGGGGATTTTGATCCTTGAGAATTCGGCGAAAAATTTGCTATGCCTTAGTGGGTATGTGACAGTAAGGATTGCACTTGGGGACTTCAATCACATTGAAAGGACTAAGATAGATAGATAGTGCGACTGCCGATGTCGGGATGGCATCGGGGATCGGTGTTCAAACGAAAAATTAATGCGTGGTGTTCTTCGTGAATTATTATTTTGTGAATCCCCGATGTAGAAATTGTTTCGGGAGTCGGCGATTGGCGATACCACTCCCCTATTTGCACGATGCTTACTCTTTCGTTTTTATGCCGAATCTGAATGGATTGGCCTTCAACGATATCTTTAGTGGAGTTTATTCACAGGGATGAGAAAATCTCCTTTTGTCAACGCTGATGAAGATCGACGCTCGACTATTTTGAACTTCTCAATCGATTTTCGTCACTTTTAATCTTTTCCGATGCCGAATTTCCTGAGCATGTTGGGGAAAACTTTAGACTGTCGATTTCTTAAGTAGTTGTTAAGTACCTTTTGAAGTTAAGATGATTCTTTATATGTTCAAGAATAATTTAAAAAATTCAAACATGAAAACATAAAAGATAAGCACAGGAAGCAGTTTCATACTAAAGTGGAAACAGATAGTGCAAAAAATTAAGTGATACCCAAAAAGTAGAAATGGACATAGAATTTTTAGGGTGTGTTGAGTGATCAATAGGTTCCAAGTCTGAATGCATAATTTCTACAACAACTTCCACATGTTTGTTTTAATGAAACTTTTTCACTATGGCCCTATCATACCTAGTTGGTTCTCACACACTCTCCACAAAAGTATCACATAGAAATTCGATATCACCATCAAGAAGTGATTTTATATAGGAAATCACTCTCATAGAAAACTTCTCAGAATGCACTGCACCAATTGAAGACATGAATGCATCCCTAGTCCTTAAATGCTCAAAATATATCACCATCCACACAACAATCATATGGACAATTGCATAGAAGGGATTTCTATATTTTTTGTAGTGGACACAAATGGGGTTCATGAGGCTTAATTTTTGGGCTCTTCTATCCTTTTCCATGGAGTGAGCATGATTAAAGTGAAAAGGATTAGAATTTCAATCCCAATATTTAGAACATGGGGTTGAGGTTTTACCATACTTGGAATACATGGTGGCACTAGATCCAACATTTCTACTATGTTATCATTGTAAGTGATAATCCTAAAATTGGTCTCGTCCACTACAAGCACACACCCATGGGGCTATATTCTTTCCCTATTTGAATTTAAGATAAATATATAGTAATTTGTTGTTTGAGAACAATTTCCAGTGTATACTTCATTGATTTCATGTAATCGAAAGACTTACCATATTCCCCCAACCATTTTAACACGTGGAGTAATTTGGCATATCCATTTTATTGCACAATTGTCAATGCTTTATTGTTGGTGGTGTTGGTGTTGCTTCTTTCTAATTGACTATGAGTATGTCTACTAGTCGATGCCACTTTCTTCTTGTTTTTCTTTGGTTTCTCCTCCTCCTTGTATATTTTAACCTTGTATAATTACTTACTGCAAATAGATTCTTAATGAAAATATAAAATATACGATGACACACACACACACACACACACACACACACACACACACACACACATTACATAGATATTTTACCCTGGAAACACAAACTGGGAAGACCAACAACCTGTTTAGAGTTGCACCTCTAATATTTTATTCATCATCTATCTTCATTTTTTACAATACAATATATAGAATCCCACAACATTCAAAACCCCTAATCCATTGACCCAGATTAGTCAACAACCCTAATTCCTTAACTGAAATTATAAATCCAACAACAAAAACCATGTGCCGAAAAACTGCTAAAAATGGACATAAAAACCACCAAAAAAAAAAAATTGGGGGCGTTTCCCTAGATCCACCCCCACTCGTGTGCCCAACACAATGCAAACACTATGTTTGGTTGTGAAAATAATATAACATATACCCAACATTCTCCCACTTGTTTTTTTCTTTGCATATAGGAGGTTACAGGATTACATAGTCAAAAATCCAGGGTAGAAATGCCCATTTTTTCTCTACACCGAGAGAATTTCTCGGTGCTCACAGACTTTGTCAATGAATATACAATATTCTTCAAAGTGTCCACCTTCATTAGAAACACCTTATTTTCTTCAACCATGTATCTCACAAAGTGATATTGAACATCAATATGATTTGTCTTTTAATGATAAGTCAGTTTCTTCGCCAGGAAGATTGCATTCTGACTGTCACAATCTATCCTTACAACTTGATTTACCAACCCAATTCCTGAACACAATATCTGTAACCATACTACTTCCTTTCTTGCATAAGTGGCTTCCATATATTCATCTTCTGTAGTTGAGAGTTCCACTATAGACTGTCTTTTGCTCATCCAATTGATTTCTCCTCCAAATAGGTTAAACACATACTCACTTGTAGATATTATGTTATCTAGATCTTCATCCTAGCTTGCATCAACAAATCCATGTATATCCAACACTTTTTCCAATACCGGTCTTCCTTGATAGAACAATCCATAACTAGTAGTGCCACGCAAATACCTAAAAATCCTCTTTACTGTTGTCCAATGCTCTTTCCCTAGTTTTGACATATACCTACTCAAAACTGCCACTGCATGTGCAATGTCCAATCTAGTACAAACCATTGCATAAACCAAATATCCAACCACTCTGGCATATGGAACACAGGACATGTCCTCTTCCTCTTCTTGTGTCTTAGGACACTAATCCGCAGATAAATTTACACCTACAAGAAAAGGAACCTTGATCGACTTACATTCTTGCATATTAAACCTCTGCAATATTGTCTCAACATATTTCCTCTAATTTAACCATATTTTCCTATTTTCCTGATCTCTTTTAATTTCCATGCTCAAAATGAAATTTCCAGCACCAAAATCCTCCATGTCAAATTTAGAGGACAACTGAGTTTTCACATCTTGGATAATTTTCTTGTCATTTCCTATCAACAACATATCATCCACATACAAGACCAAATAAATAATATGATCACCGATTAATTTGAAATACACATAATGATTCACATTGCTCCTTTTGAAGCCAAGCCCCAACATATAAGTATTGAATTTTCGATACCACATCCTTGGTGACTGATTTTACCCATACAAGGACTTTTGCAGCTTGCATACTAGCTCTTTCTTTCCCTTCACAACAAAGCCTTATGGTTGCTTCATGTAGATTTATTCTTCTATATCCCCATGTATAAATGTTGTATTCACATCCATCTATTCTACTTCAAAATCAAAAGAAGCAAAAACAGATAAAATAAATCTAACTGAAGTTAACTTGGAAATAGGAGAAAAATCTCACCCAAGTCAATTCCCTCTACCTATGAATACCCTTTTGCTACTAATTGAGATTTTTATTTCTCCACTTTGTCTTCTACATTTAACTTCTTCTTAAACACCCATTCGTTTCCAATGGGATTTCTTACAATTGGAAACTCCACTAGATCCTAGGCCTCATTCTTGTCCAACACTGCCATTTCTTCCATCATGGCCTTTTTCCATAGTTTGTCATTCTCTAAATCCATTTCCTCCCTAATAGTTCTAGTATCATCTTCATTAATAAACAAAGAAAAATTTGAACAGAAATCAAGTGGAGTATACCTTTTTGGTTGCCTTCTTTCTCGAACCAATCTCCTCAATACTGGAGTATGAATATCTTATTCTTCTTATTCTCGTTCTTCTATAGAGTCTAATTCATTATCCGTCAACTTAAACTCTATTTTCTTTGGTTCTTCCTTCCTTGGTAGGAATTCATGTTTGATAACATCTTTGATTTCTCTAAATGCCACATCTTAGTTATACACTACCTTCTTGGTTTTTGGGTTCCAAATCTTATAACCTTTCAGACCATCTTTATACCGAATAAATATACACTTTTCAACCTTTTTATCTAGCTTACTCGTGTTTTTCTTTGGAACATGAACATAGGCATCATGATAGCCAAATACCTTGAGATGTGTGAGAGAGGGTTTCTTAATATTCCATACCTTGTGTGGAGTCTTGTCATTTAGCACTAATGAGGGTGATCAATTGACCAGGTAACATGCAATACCCACAACCTCTGCCAAGAATTCATGTCCTAACCTGACACCACTGAGCATGCTCCTTACTTTTTCCATCAACATCATTTTCATCCTTTCTGCAACTCCATTTTTCTAAAGCGTGTAAGGAGTATTCTTTTTCCTTTCTACACCACACTTCTTATATAATTATTCGAATTCATTTCCACATAATTCCCCACCATTATTCATCCTCATCACCTATATTCTCTTCTCTGTTTGATTCTCATCAAGAGCCTTAAACTCTTTAAATTTGTCAAAGGATTTGTATTTCTTCCTGAGGTAAAAAATCCATGTATTTCTCGAAAAATCATCTATAAATGAGACATAGTACACGGATTTTCCCAATGATGGAACCAACATAGGTCTAAACACATCACCGTGCACCAACTATAAAATTCCATCTACCCTTGTTTCACCAGAGGGGAATCTTACCCAATTCTTCTTCCCATATATCCGATGTTCACAGAAATCAATTAGACATACTTAGAGAAATTAGACATACCTTCAACCATACTTTTACCGTGTATTACTCGAAGTCCCTTCTCTCCGATATGTCCCAATCCTTGATGCCACGACACAGTCTTTTCTCAAGAGATTGTGGGAGTTTTTTCTTCTTTAGCTCCAATCTCAAGAACAATGGAACTATTGCAACTGTCACTAATAGTGATTCCTAGAAACTTATACAAGTTTCCAATCCAAACTCCCTTCAACAACATTTTTTCCCCTCGAACCATCCTACTGGTTTTTTTCCCAAACATTATTTTTACCCCTGCATCATCCAATTTTCTTACAAAAATAAAATTTTTGGCCAACCCTGGGATGTGAAAAACACCATGGAGTGTTCTAATCTTTCCATCCATGAGCTTCAACTTGAATTTTCCTCATCCTATGATTTTGGTTGTCGAGTCATCACCTAGGAAAACATCACCTCCATCATACCTTTCATATTCACAAAACCACTCCCTGTGGGGAGTCATATGAAAGGATGCACTTGAGTCAACCGACCATGCCTCATGATCTGCATGTGCTTGAAGAATCCAAGTACACATCCCCTCCTTCATCCACAGAGGTTTTTTCTTCTATAGATTGAGCATATTCAGATCCCTTCCCTCTCTCAACACTTTTGGATCTACATTGTTTCTTGTAGTGCCCTTATTTTCCACATATCCATCATACCTTTACAAATTTTATGGATTTTTATCTCTTCCCTTATATTTATATCTCCCACTTGAGGACTTAGATAAATTTATTTCCTGGGAGCATCCTCTTGCAAATAAGGCATATGTGCTCTAGTTTTCCATATTTTTTTTGCCTCATCTTCTCCAACAACAAGGATGAGACCACATCATAAAAAGTTAAATTAGTTGAATTACTACTGATGACCACAACTAGACTATCCCACAAGTCTGGTAAAGAGCACAATAAACTGATACACTTATCTTCACCATAAATCTTAATATAAATATATAATACTTGACTTACCACAATATTGAAGGAGTTTAGATGCTCTGTCACCAAGTCTCCATCTTTAATCCTGAGGTTATACAAATTATTCCACGGGAATAGTTTGTTAACCAGGGAATTAGTGTTACCCATGATTTTGGTCAATCTCGATGGTGTATTGATGATGGTGTATTCAGGCTCCTCATGAGAACTTTCTCCTGAGAAAAGTGACATTTATCTCTTCCCAGAAAACAAACTTTTGAAGAGAGTTCGCAGGTTGCTAATATCCTAGGGTGCGAGAATGACCCATTCTCGCAGGCTGCCTTCAGCTAGAGTGTGAACTTCTTGCACTGTGTTACATAGCTAGGGTGTGAACTTGTTCTAAAGCTTGGAAAATGATGAAGTCTCGATGGTTCTAGAAGGGAATCTTCTAGAAGAATGGGTTGGCATTCGAATGGTTATCCTTTTACTGTTTTCCCTGATATTGTGGGATCATTCTTATCCAAGTAACCATCTCATTCTTTCTTATATATTGATGGAATTCTCATGGAAAAGGTTAAGCAAGATTCATTGGAGAATTGGTGAAAGAATTGTGTGAAGGACTTAGCTTGAACAGAAGCTTGGAGGCTCTAGCAAGTCTATCAAGAGGGATTTGATTTTCTTCATACAAGGATCGAACAAGTGTGTGTGTGTTGGAGCCAAAAGCCACCGAAAGGAAGCTTGTGACATCAAGGCGATCAGGTTGTATCTTCTACTTTTGATTAATATGATACAGTGGCATGTCCTTTTCCCATAAAGTCATTTTTACTTTATTGTGTAATTCCTTGATCATACACATAAGTTGATGATTGAATATATTTTGCTATCTTCACTTTGGTTGGTCTGTGCTGTCTTGGTCTTGACCTCACGAGAGCACCAGAGGGAAGCGAGAGCAACAGAGACCCTAGGAAGTGATACAAAGGTATGTTACTTGTTCCTCCCTACTAGTTAATTCAATGGTCATAACTTAGGGAAAGAG